>LIEC01012587.1:0-47800 GCA_001925005.1 Drosera capensis | reverse complement strand
TTTGCCGTCCTGGTACTTTCAGGTTCTTTAATGCTAAACCTAAGTGTGTCTATGCTCATGTCCTGTTACCTTTATTTCATGATCTTTGGTAACTGCTTTTTAAGCTTCTGTTATGCTTTTGTCAGTAAGGTCCATTCAGTCAAGTTCAGTTCAGGGTTATTCTTGTTAGAAATAGGATGTACTTTTTGTGCAGGAAAGTTGTGTCGATCCAAATTACATTCTACTTCATAATTGAAGATTTTGTGTTCTATTGGGGGCATAGAATTTTGCATACCAAGTGGTTGTATCAGCATATCCACAGTATTCACCATGAGTAAGTGACAGAATGAAATGTTCATGCTCTCTTTTTTTGCGTATTATTTATACTCTCTTATTTTACGTAGTACAATTACTCCCTCCTATTAATGTTGTTGGTGGTGGAACATTCTACTACTGCAGGTACGCTACCCGATTTGGTCAACTCCAAGAGTTTATGCTTTTTTTCCTGTATTTTTTCCCTCAATAACAAGAAACAGGCTGCTGTCCACGAAGTCGGGCAACTACTCATCAACAACATTTGTTTACATGGACTGGTAAGAACCAGAACTGAGTCAACTCCAAGAGTTTATGCTTTTTTTCCTGTATTTTTTCCCTCAATAACAAGAAACAGGCTGTGTCCACTACAGATGCTGGCTTTAGTATCTTAACTATCATCATTCTGTTGTTGAGCTTCTTCTCAGTATCCATTTTGTTGCTGACTTAATTTGTCAGTTCCGATTTTCATGAATATCATCATCGGCTGCTGTCCACGAAGTCGGGCAACTACTCATCAACAACATTTGTTTACATGGACTGGTAAGAACCAGAACTGAGTCAACTCCAAGAGTTTATGCTTTTTTTCCTGTATTTTTTCCCTCAATAACAAGAAACAGCCAGTCAAGTCGAAGAAGTCATGACCAGAACTACCCTTGGAGAGATGCTCTAATTGACCATCCTTTGCATTGTTCTTATTAGGATTTTTGGCACCGACAAAGGCTACAGGAAGCTGAAGGCATTCAAGGGCGCTGAACCTGAGTTCGATACTAAAGACATGTAGCAGTCCACACATTCCTTTGATCATATATTCCATCTATATATCATCTGGTGCGCACCCCTCTTCAGTCGACTGAATTTCCTTGTTCGTTATTCAGACAAATGCAAAGTGTTGATTTGTTGATAATAGAGAGTGCTCAAATCATGGTATGGAATTCTATAGGAATAAACCTAAAAGCCGAGTTGCTGCTTTATTTGTGAGGTACTGTAAAAAGTTGTGATGTAGAATATCATCAAACCGTTCTTTGAGATTGTAATTTCCGTGTTAGTGCCCCAGACAGGATGACTTTTTTGAACCCCTGACGCTTCCTGCCAAACAAAGTGAAAGGAGAATTGCTTGATGTTGAACGGGGCTAGATTTCATCAAATACCATTACGGTTAACAACGTCAGAATAATTCTGACTTCAGTAGGAGTATGTTTTCATCTCTACTGCTGATTAGAGCATGCACCTTTGCGGCATGGTTCGCCCAATTTGATGAATAGATCACCGTTGGATCTGGAGTCAATAGTAACCTAGGTGAGAGTTCTTTCATGATCATATACACCTTTATTTTTCTTCAAACCAAAATAGCGAGAGACTACTTGGATCCGCGGAAAGAAAGAATGCATTCAGCATCCTCCTAGGAAAATTGTTAACAGTCCTCTCTATTGGCTGCACCGACTAGGTGCACTTCCTCAGGTCGACAACCACAACGCTCAGGTTGTCAGCAGTATGCCTCGCCAGTGCCAGCTTAGTCAGCAACATTGACGCATCGGAGCAACCCTTGTCAGCAGATCCTCCGGATATGACTATACTTGTGTCAGACTGTAGAGGGACTGAACTTGGTAGTGGTGCATTGCTGGACAGGCATGTCCGTGCCACATTGCAGGCGATGTCGTTCGTCACCACGTCCCACAATCCATCGCTTGCTAGAATCAGGCACTCATCTCCCGCCTCTTGTTCTGTCACGGTCACCTCAGGCACAGAGCTAACATACGGCTTCAGGTAGTTGTCACCTGCAGATCATTTTACACAAAGAACTAGCAGGCTGTGGAAAGAACAACGGCGTCAAGAGTCGAACAGAACAATATGAGAATGTGCTTATCATATGTTGTCTAACAACCATCTAGGTGATTCCGTTAAAAGGACATGGTTTGAGACTTATCATTTTTTGTGTTTGTTTCTAGTAGTTGAGAGCTTGGTTTTCTTGAAACAATATTTTCGAGAAATACTACATTAAAGACTCACCTATAGCTCTGGACATTGCCAAGACATTGAGAACCCGAGGCTGGTCCAAGTACGTCACCTGTCCACCGGCTTCCTGGATCCGGTTCAGCTCATCCGGGCGATCCGGCTGCTTCCAACACGATATGAAACCAATTCAAAAGCAGAACAAAACCATCTTAGCCTTTGGACAAGAAACGGACCTTGTGATCGGATGACAAAGGAACGGCCTTCCCGTCACGGGAGAGGACGACACGTGAATCGCCGCAGTTTGCGACGACAATCTCCTTAGGCGAGACTACTGCAACAACAGCCGTGGATCCGACTGCATCGCGGTGTGGAGATCGAAGTTCGCAGCAACAGTCGCCTGAAGCATCTACGTTGTTGGTGGTCACCTCCTTGTCCATTCGATCAAAGCTCCGCTCCATTAGCCCTCTCCACTCCGAGGATGCATTTTCTCCCATCGTCAGTTCCTCTCTCACCAGGTGGTGCAGCCTCTCCCTGCACCTCTCCGCCACCTGCAGCCACCAAAGTTTCATCAAATTTAGCTTTTGTGTATTTCATTGATAGAAAGATTGTTTCCTGATGTTTCAACAAGATGTCGAACTATTGGGAAGAGTTGTCAATCACTACTGAGACAACTACTGCTGACTATGCTAGAAGTTATTGTGATTAACATTTCTCATAGAGGGAGGAGTACACGTTCGTGAGAGCAACCGTGGCCATCGTACACGGCATAGTAATGCAACTCCGCCACAGCAGAGCCGCCACAATCATCGCCAGCATGGACATCCAAATCTCTCTTACAGAACCAAGGATGGATCGCCACGGCGTCCTCCATGTTCATCCTCCGTCCACAAACGGATGACACCCCGAATCTCGGCACCACAACGTTAAACATCTCCACAGCCTTCACACCAAGCATCACCTCCTTATATATCCTCAGCTCCCCAACCTCAGACACCATATCCTCCTCGCTCTCCACGACACCATTCTCCAACTCCCCCGTCGTTATGCTGCTCGACGCCGCCGCCACAGTGTCCTCCTGATCATCCATCCTCTGACGCTTCGGATCAGAGTGATCTGTCTGATCCGAGTCAGAGGACGAGGAGGACATAGTGGCGTTGTCGGGGACGAGTTTTGATCGTCGGATTTCCATCCTACGACGCCTTGCTGCGCGTGGGATCGATGAGGCCAGATTGGAAGAACTATTGCGATAGTATATCTCGGCCATGATGATTATCATCGGTGTTTGTTTTCTGCCCAACAACGTTAATTATGATCGGAGCATTTTGATGAGGTGAGTTTTCGGCGCGCGATGGTGATATGAATGGAATTCCAGAACACTGGAATTTTCGTTGCAGAGAGATTAGATATATAGACCTTTGGATTATGCCAGAGCACTTATATTGGATTATGTAATAGAAAAAAAAAAAGAATAATGATATGATACATAGTTAAAAAAGGTTGAAAAAATATATTGAAATATATGTTAAAACGATAAAAATTATAATGTGAGATTGAAAATTTTGATAAAATTATTATATTATTATAATATTTTTTATTTTTATAAATTAATTTACTATATCAGGATGTAAAGAAAAACAAGAAAAAAATAAAAAAGACATTTTAATGCAAGTGCTCCTTCAGGGAGGGGAGGGGAGGGGAGTGACATAATTTGTGAACTCTTACCATGTTCCAAAAACGAAAAAGCTGCTCCGTCAAAATAGAAAATACTCTCACCGTAAAAGAAAATTGCTATGTTTGTTTATGTCCAGGATAAAATTATCTGAATTATGATTAATAATTATAATAATATTATTTTTTATCGTTTACAAAAAAAATAATCATTTTTTATAAACTTATAATGAAATTCATTATAAAGATATTTTCAAGTTACACACTAAAACTATTGGATAAAAAAATAAAATCGGTTCGTCCTTAAGATAAATAAGGAAATTCCTTAACACATTGGTTTCTTTTCCTACAACAACTCACAATCCTGTTTCTATTTTCACTTTCGTTTCATTTCGGTGTAGTAATATTCACGATCACAACAATACTATGTTTTTTTTCTAAAAATACTATTGACTTATGGTTATCGGTTTTGTAGCTCTGCTACTGGATCTGGCTTTAGATCAAACATATATAATTTCGCACATCGAAATTTGACCATCGTAATCAATTTCGATTAGATACAATTTATCCGAAACGGAGGAAGAGAGTAGACCTGTGCGAGGACGCGATGGGTACAATTGGTACGAAATGACTGAATCTTGTTCGCGGTCAGTTAGTGCCTGTGCGCCTGCCCGTTAAAAAAAAGAAAAAAGAAGCGACCACTGAGTTGTATATGAGTCTGCGGCGACGTGGAGGGTTGGGTCTGCAAAAACACCAACGTGTGCGGTTCACTGTGCTCCGGCGTCGAACACGTGTGCGGTTAGAATGATGTGTGTAGAGTCCAGCGACTGCGTGAACGAATACTTGGAGGTCAAGCAAACTTGATGTATGGAGAGATGAGTCACGCCATAGGACGAGGATGTATAGCATTCCGTACACAATCTTTATCACAACAGTTTTTTTAAAAAAATATGCTAAATCTAATACAGGATATAATGTTGTATATAAATCTTATTTCTATATATTTTCTGATCCTTTATTTTTTCAAAATGGGTGGAACGAGTTAAATAAAACACATAATAATAAAAATATTATGTATTGTTTTCTTTTCATCTAAATATAATATGCAAAATTTATTTTATAATAAAAATTATTTTATTATTCATTTGTTCCATTTAAATTACAACAATTTTATTTTTGAATTATCTTATTCAAATTATAATCTTTCACTATTCATCAATTTTTTTCATATAAAAGTATCAATTTATCCTATTTTATATTATATCAACTCACCCACCATCATTTCTCACACACATTTAATAAAATTATCATTCCTTATTAATTCAACGCATACATAAATTATCATGACGAATCAAACAATTATAATTTAAATAAAACCAAAAAAATATATAAAAATATATATTTTTTGTTTTCCGTTACAAATTTTCAGTTTCTTTTTTCAATAGTCAACAGTTTAATAGTTTTTTGCAAGCATTATCAACATCATCTTCGTTTTGAAACAATTATGGCCATCTGTAGATTTTGGTCCAACGAGAGTAGCCGGGGATTGGTATCCATACTGAGACGTCACTGTGCAAGTCACCCGCACTGAGACGTCACTGTCGATGACACAGTGTGAACAACGTCGACGTGGTTTAAACTTCGATTGGTATACTGCCACGTGGCACTGAACTATGCTGAACTGGATTGACACCCAGACAAGATTCCGCTGTGTTTTTTGTGAACTCACCATTTCACTCCAAGCTAGGAGAAAACACGCACTTCTTGTGTACGAGCACATATATATATATATAAACCGATATACATGTCGAATAAGCGTTGAAGATATCGAGGAAGCAATTCCATATGGCGACACTAAATGCAAAAGGATCGAACTCAATATACATGTCACAATGTCATGTTAAAAAACTAATTCAATCGAAAATTTGAAATAATAATAAAAAATTGATTATATAAATCTTAATAATAAAAGATAACCACACATAACACTAACAAAAAATAACTTTTAACGACTAAGGGTTTAGTCGTTAAAACTACTAAAATCTTAGTACTTTGTGATGTTTTTTAAGAAATTTAACTTTGCGATTACTATTAATTTTGATCGTAAAATTAGCGACTAGTATTAATTTTTGTCGTAAAAATAGCTACTAAAAATTTTTAATCGTTAATTTTGCAACTAACTTTGATTTTAGTCGCAAAATTCACTAGTAAACGCTTATAGTCATAGATATTGCAACTAAACCTATATGATCGCAAAATTTGCGACAAAAAATATAATTATAATCGTTAATTTTGCGACTAAAAATATAATTTAATCGCAAATTTACCCTTTTTTATAGTGCAATAGAAGATAACATAAATCTTAATGCGTCGTAAGAATCAATCGACTGCTATATGTAATCCTCCGAACACATACGAGTTGGCCTGTAGTTTCTGCTTAAACCGTAAGTTGGTGCAAAAATCGCTACTTGTATCAGTTTGCGATACCACGACGCATCCAAGTATGACATTAATCGTTAACCTGAAGTACGCACCTCCCTACAATGAAAATTTTTATCGATTCTCTCTTAGTTTCCAAAGTCGCAAGAACAAAAGTTAGCATAAACCTTTACTGAAAAGACCATCAATCTTATTTTCGAAGCCAATATCTTAACAGGCAACAGATTTCGACACAACTTATTCCTGCAATACACCTTAAATTTTGATCTCAAGCAAGACGATCCCAAGGTTTAAGACAAGACCTAGCTCTGTTCACAGCAACCAAATCGATACGAGATTCCTGCACTTGCATGACAGTGCAAGCATATAACTACACAAAGCTCACACTTCCAAAGATCATCGATAAAAAATGAAATCTTCCAAAAGCTTTGCAAGTCGCGAAATCCTCTATCATCCTCACAAGGTCATAACAACATCAGCAAGAACATTTTCTAATAAACATAACGAGTACGGCATTCCAGGGACAAAGAACGCGATAAGGTTAGCACTTCCAACAGCTATGCTCTACACATCCTCATCATACGGCTAAATTCATCGAAACAAGATTTACCAAATCACTCAGTCTGAATGTCAGAAGTAGCTAATGAGTTAACTACAGGAAACTCGGGAAACAAGCCGCTTAGACAGAAAAGGGATTTTGGTGTTGTAAGGAAAACAAAAGCCAGTTCACACGAGCCAAACAACACACACCAACATGTTAACCAGGTGAGGTGCGTTTATACAGTTCTTAGCCAATATGGCTTTCAAGCTGATTATGGTGACGACAGGATGGATCTCTACCAGAGGTGGTAAGTGGTAACAATCCTGAAGCCAACGAAGATGGACAGGGCACAGATACGGAAGCTGTGGATATCAAGCTTATACGCAGCCACAGACCTCAAACTGTGGAAGCTGTTGGTCATAGAGGCGGTGGAGGCGGTGGCCATATGATGGATGAAGAAACAGGCGCATACACATGAGGCCGATGATGACAATAACAATACAGGTATGTATAGAAGAGGTGATAGCACCTCACGCCTACTGCCGGTGACTACCTGGATACGATACCACTTCAGAAGTGTCAAGATTTTACAAGAGGGGAGAATCATGAGCAAGTTAGATGCTTTCTTTACTCTATTTCGTTCTTAGTGGTTTGCCCTCTCAGCTCGACTTACCTCTTCTACTAGCTATTGTTCTTCGCCTCAAAATAGCAAGACATAGAGTGGGGAGGAAAGAAAGGAAGCGAACTCTATATTCCAGCCCTATCCGTATGAGAAACAAGCAATTGGGTGCAACACTTGACTTCTATACTAATTCATCAAAGATATCCAACCAACAAGGCAAATGACTTCTATTCTAAACTTCACCTTGAAACTAGGAGTCTAGGAATATGCAACTCTGCATCCTCGTCTACTACTATCCTTGAATGAGATGGAGTGCCTCAAGAGATCTACCACACCCGACATGTATAAATCCACATAAATCACCGTATTGTAAATGCATTACAATGAGCCATCTGGACAAAAATGAATTTCAATCCTAGACCAATAATGCCATCCCAAATACTGGTATCACTCACAAACAAGTCCAAGGGAGAAGGCAACATCTTTCCCCGAAAAAAACTAAGGGAAAATGAAAGCAGATTCTTTCCCTACCACTACTATCACTGATAACACTGTTTGTACGCACGACAACCGGCATCATCCTATGCCGCCTTCCCCAATAGACATCATCCTATACCGCCTTCCCCAATAGACATCATCTACAACTGCACTTCGAGGAAATATATAAGAAAAAAAGAGAATAGCTTATGGCAGACGGGATACGGCATGAACATCAGCCATGACCATCACTTATCTCAAGTCACTTCTTGGCAAGAGCAAGAGGACTGAAACACAGAAGAGGAGACCCTAGAGACTGCAGAGTAGGGGGAAGGAAAATGGATAAGGCGGCATGTTTTCATGTGGTATTTTGTATATTAGACTAGTGCATTCTGTATAGAAGCTATCGATATCAAATTAAGCCAACATAAATGAAACATACACAAAACTTAACCAAATTGTATTTGCAAACTTATCAAGTTCAACTGGTGCGAAACAATAAAAGACGTAGAGGTTCAAACTTAATTAAGCTCTCCACATGAGGCACCACCCAGTTAGGATAATATGTTATCAACATCATGCAAGAGGGATCTCAGGCCTAAAGAACCATGAAACTTTGTAAGATTTCTAAAACTTGGAAAGACAAGTTAACCAAAGATGCAGTAGGAGACGTGAAAAGCACTACAGACCTACCAACCTTTTCTCAAAGATCCTAGTGGGAGATCAAGAATGGTTCGCCTGACAGGCTCAAAAAGATCTGGGCAGGTTCTGCTCAACCACACCTGGTTGAAACATTCACATCTAACATATAAGCAAAAACTGATTTAGTACCAACTTCTGTTAAAATATTCCTTCAGCCTTCTATATACTAAAAATGAACAGAAAAAGAAAAGTGTAACACCTAAGCCATTATACCAAACCAAAATTTTATAGGCAAACAAAAATCATCATAGACGAAACCAATTAGAATGACATTACCAAGATAAACAATTTAAGAGAAAAGCAATATAAAGCATAGTATCGAATCTCAAGCAAATGAAATCGGTCATTACCAGTAAAGAGAGAACCAACTCTGCACACTGCAGTGATGAGACTATCTCAGGAAATCCTCAATTATCCATTTAAGCTGCCAGCAGCAAAAGACTACATTAAATATCAATCAAAGCTCACTGATGACAATTCTAAGTACCCTTGACTCATAAACATAAAATATCGGAATAGATCAATCCGATACCTTAAATATAACATAGAAGAGGCGATAGCAAACAAGAAAGCTTAAACCAGATCAGACCCGACCCGGAACAGGAAACAATTTAACAGAAGATAAACATAATGATTTAGTGATTAATGCCCTTTTTAGCTAGAAGCGATTGAAGAGCCTTCTCGCGCAACTCAATCTCCAATCTCTTCTTCTCTGATTCCGTATCTTCTTTGTCACTTGAATGGTGTTTGCTCCTAACAGCACGTCCATCATCAGTACCGTTTCCATTTTTCTCCAAGTCAGATGGCTCAGAGTCACTATCTCTTGACTTCCTCTTCCGCTTGTTCGCACGTTTTTCCTCTTTACGTCGTCGACGCTCCTCACGGCGACGGCGGCGCTCCTCTTTACGCGATCTTTTTTCTTCCTTTCTTTTCTTTTTAATTTCCTTTCTCTCTTCCAAGTCAGAATCATAGCTTGACTCATCAGATGAGACATCCTTTCGACTTGATCGCTTATGCTTCTTCTTCTCAGAAATATCACCTCTATGCTTAGCACTTCCATCAGACCCAGGTTTCTCCCTTTCATCCTTGTTATTCAACTTTAAAGTATTCCCAGGCTTGTCCTTGTCAAGGAGTATATTGTCATCGACATCTTTTGACAGGTTTCTCTTCCCATCTGCCCTAGACTCCTCGCCATGATGCATCATCTTGGATCTGTCAACAGAAGAGATACCTTTATGCTGTGACTTCGATGGAGCAGGAATGGCCTTGGAAGAGAGGTATCCTCAGTGACAAAGAAAAATGATATAATGCAGCAATATGATATAATCCACAACTAAACATTCATGAATAATCAAGCAAAAAGTGCAACATGCAGAAGAGGTTACCTTCTTCCCTTGTCTCTCTTTCTCAGGTCAGTATCCTCACGCACGTCTGATCTGCCTTCCTGCAACCTAGACTGAACGGGATTTATGAGGGATGGAATATCTCTGCTTCCCTGACCATCCCTGCAACGAAGGGGTCGAAATAATCAAAATGGCCAGACAAGCACCAGGACATTCACTGACACCACTGTGAATTAACAGATACTATATACAAACACCAACCTGACATGTTCGGCTTCATTTATCCCTACACTCTCATACCTACCCTTGAGGTCTCTAGATTTTGGAGGTGGGCTTTTGCTGCCAGAGGCAGTCATCCATTTGTCACCTTTCATGGGACTCTCATGGGGACTGGCAAAGTAAGAAAATTAAGTTATTAGACAACAGGAATCAGTATATAGTAAATTTGATAATTTAAACAAAAACTCCCATCTATACCAAGACTCGGATACATGTGTGAAACAGAGCTAAAGCACATCAATGACTCCTCAGGCCAGAGACACACAGATATAAGCTTCATGTTCAATGTAACACTTAGTTCATCATCTGTACAAAGACAGAGAAGCGACAAGCATTCCTTCCTTGCAACATAACGTCGGATACCTTTTTCTTTCAGAGAATTTCAATGAATGAGAGGTGTTGTTTCAGTGTTTTAAGTTCATCCAGACATTCTTCCGATGATAAAAGAGTTAAAAACTAATTCTACTACTCAGTGGAAAAAGAAGCAGATGCAAATACTATACCTGTCTCTTCCTTTAGAAGGCACAACCAGTGACCTCTGAAGTGTTGGTGATCTCCTCCTTCCTGGTGAAGAAGAAATTCTACTGATAGGAGCTGGAGAAATGGAATCATCAGGTGACGGAGATCGGCCCTGCAAGGGACTCAATGAGTTCTTACGGTTTGAAACAGGAGACCTTCCTCCAACAGGAGATGCGGACCTATGTTGGACTGAAGAGAGAGATCTGCGATCCAAAGAAGACACTGACTTCTCTTGTGCAGATGATGCAGAATCACTCTGGATTGGAGATGGAGACCTTCGCTGAGAAGAATATCGTGACCTGTGCCTATCAGGCAATGGTGACCTGGGTCGAGGAGGATACCTCCGATGGACAGGTGATCTGTACCTGCGAGCTGCTGGAGATCTGTATCTGCGTTCACCTGGAGAGTACCTACGCCTTGATGGGGATGGAGACCTGCGCCTTGCAGGGGACGGTGTCCTGCGCCTTGCAGGAGACGGTGTCCTGCGCCTTGCAGGAGAGGAAGGCCTTCGTCTAACTGGAGTCGGAGACCTACGACGATACCGGGGAGAAAATGGGGACCTTCTTCTGTTCCTTCGTACAGGTGATGATGATCGACGCCTCCTAGGAGAACGAGACAACCATCTCCTGGGGGAGAGGGACCGACGCCTAAATGGGGAAGGTGATCGGCGCCTCCGGGGAGAAGGTGATCGGCGTCGTGAAAGTGAGTGTGATCTTTTACCACGGCTAGGAGAAGGGGACCTGCTCATAGGAGATGCTGATGACCGCCTTACAGGAGATCGCACCCTACGTCGCGAAGGGGATGGCGAACGATGACCAGGCCGTGAAACAGACCCTCGTCTTCTCCGAGGCGACATAGATTGTCCTGGAGAGGTTCGTCTATGGGGTGAACTGGATCTCTTTCGTGGAGATTGGTGCATCCTTGGAGAGGAAGAGGAGCGGTATTTGACCAAAGGAGATGCAGAAGTGCTTCTTGATTTCTTGCCTTCTCTGGAAAAGTATATTTGTTCATAGTCAAGAGCAAGCCAACAAGAACAACCGTAATTACAATGAAATGACACAAAAACTCGTAATGATTACTCATTGAATACAGATATAACGTAACACACTTTGAGTAGCTTCTGGACTTGGAGACTGATCTACTTCTGGATCTTGATGCATCACTACAGCAAAAAGAAATACCGAGTTCAATGTGATAGACAAGTAGTTCTATATTTATGTGGAAAATAACACATACGAATTTCATAACTAAGAAAATACCGATGTGGTGGAGTCGAACTGCCAGAATTTGGAGACCTGGATTCCCTGAACATGCATTTTATTGTGCAACTATGAAGGATTCTCTATGTGAATAAACAACAAATAAGAAACTCTTCGAACATGAAATCATTACATATTCTTACAGGGTTTCCACGGAAAAGCTTAATTTATTGAAAACTCAACACGAGAACAATCCTAAAAAACGAGGACACAGAAGAATGAAGGTGCAGGAAAAGAAAATTAAAAAAAAGAGCATGCAAAATGTAATTTGACAATAGTTTACAGGCCAAAAACGCATTTCGGAGACCGTCTCTACAGATTATCTCAGGCAAATATTAACTTTACAGATAGATTGAATCAAATCAACAAGAAATAGATATCAAGCAAACAACCGAAGAGCAGTCAAACATACCATAGATTAGGGGTGTGGCAGAAAGTACATTGCCATTCATTTATATCATGAACTTTATTAAGCACTGTTCCCATATTTAGGAAAAACAAGGAACAGTTGGCCAAAGTCTAATGAATGTATTATGTGTCTTTTTTAAGTGGCTAAAAAATAGAAAGCATAAGAAAGAACATGGGGTAATTTCAGTGGAGCCCTTATGCTACAGAAGTCCCAATGGTCACCTGTTCCCAACCAACCAAGAAAAAATTTCCCTGACACCAAAACAGATGCCAAACTACACACATGCTAACAATCATGAGAAAAAAAGGTACATGATTATCCAAAGGTGAACAATTCATACATCAAACTTGAACAACATACAAAATCATCAAGCAACCATGTCATAGAGAGAGTAACTCAATCCTGACCTGCTCCTTCTTCTGAAGCCATTCCGGGAACCACCTTTACGATTTTCAGAGTGCCTTCCAGAACCCCTTGAGAGGTGTTTTGAATTTGGCTCCATATCTTCATCACTCCCAGCCCCACCGTCCTACAGTAGTTTGAGGTAAAGGATATGAACCCAAATAATCGCAGAACCACGCTGAACGGCATAAAAAGACAGCGAAAGTTAAAACCAAGGAACGATTTACTAAACAAGCAAGCTCCATCACGAAATGAATCTTTACCGTCTTCTTAGATTTCTCCAGCTCATGCTCCTTGTGTTCCTTTTCTTTCCTCTTTTGAATTTCATTCACTATACAATCTGACTCCTCCTGCAAAGGAGCACTGAGGTTAGCAGGCAGTCACCACAACCAAACCAAACAAAAGCAAAGCTGGAGCATCATGAAGCAACGAACCTTTCTCTTCCTGGTCTCTTTTTCCTTGGCATCTAAGAACTGCTGGGGAACCCCACTTGCATTCTGCTGGGCACTGAGAAGAAGACCCCATAGCTCTTTCATGAATCTGCTTGTATGCTTTTCCATAAACCCAGTAAGTTGGATTTGGACCTCTTTGCCATTGACCTCCTGCAGAGAAAAAATAAAAGAAAATCACAGGAAATTGAGTCAGCGAAATTAAAACCACTGGAAAGCTATAACAAATTGAGCCAGAGAGAGATAAACCAGAGAAAATCTACAACAATAAACCATTGAACCATCACGTTTCAAGCCATGTTTCAAGCCATGGAATTCAAAGCATCACAAAATAAAAAAAAATAAAAAGATCAGAATACAAGCATAGCTCACTGTCATCACCCTACAAAGTTGAAGAATTAGAAAAAACCATATTTAAGTCAAAACAATCGCCTCAAATCATTAAGCAGCACTTCTACGGAAAAATACAGTAAACCATTAAAAACATAAGGGGATTGCATTACGCTCATGGACAGCTAAAACGATAAGATTATACAACATCTAAACTACCGTGTTCAACTCCCCCAACCACCACCACCACTATTACAACGAATGAAAAACAGCAAATACGACATGTTACCAATACCTTAGCTTCAAGAAGCCCGTAGATGAAATTAATCAACACCTCGTCCTCAAACCCGAGCAGCTCGGTAACTCGATCCGCGATCCACGGTTTCATCACATCCATCTCCACCTTCGATGTATCCACCTATCGCGCATCACAAACCAAACCAAAATCAACAATCGATCTCCGCAAATCGAAAACAAATCCCAAATTTCACCAATATCGCTCCTCTCTGTCACTCACCAGATGCTCGAGCTCGGGAGCGAATTTCTGAGTCTTCAACAGCTTCGCCTGCTTGTTCGAGTACTTGAATCTGTTGTTTAAAATTTTGAAAATCAGAATCAATAATCAAAATACAACTATCGGTATAAAAAAACCCGAAAAGTTTTATACGCTCAATAGATGATAGCTGTGTTTGGTGATGATGATGTGGGTTGTCTGTCTAGTATTGAATGAAAAAATTTTCATCATCATATTTGGACTGAACAAGAAGATACGGAGTACTATATACTTTCTGTGTTTTATGTGATGGCATGCATTGATTCTTTATTTCGGGATTCTGAATGCAATTTCCTTGCCATATCCATCGATATTGTGTACTATTTTATGCTATGATACTGAAGATCGATGAAGAGGAATTCGGTGGACACGGGGCTCTTCTTCATGAGGGACTGCTTGCCTCCGTACACTCTTCTTGGTTCGTCGTCTTCCGTCTGCTGTCATGTGTGCTACGGTTGTGTTGTCGCATTTTTTTTTTGGTCTATTTAAGAGTGAATAACAATAGTTTTTTCTGTTTGTGCAGCTAGCATGGATCCTAGTATACACTTTGGTGTACTTTTGATCCTGAGATTCCGATAGCACGACACAGGATACCTGTTTTTGTTTGATCTTTTTTACGTTGTTCAGGAAAATAATTGTTTCAATATATTTGAACATGATTGTTCCGCTTTTGTTAGCATATTAGTAGTATGATTGGTTGTTGTATAAATATCAACAGAAATCATGTGTAATTCTCCGAATTGGAAGCTTTGCCTCATAAATCTGAATGGGAACAGTTGCTCATTCATTACTATAACAACACTTTCAGTCACGTGCTATAATCTGATCGAGGACAAGTTTCTCATTCATCCCTATAGATGACTCGTTCGTAAGAACTATAGGCTCGTGATGATAAACTTTCCCCAGGGGATTGTAACCACTGATCCCACTGTAGGTACAGGATTGACGACAACACAATACAAACCTAAAACAACACCAGGAAAGCCCAGGCTAATCAAATCTGCCATTTATTAGTAGAAAGCACCAAAACCATCAAGCAAATAAGAGAGGGTCTACACAACGCAGATCGTCCTTCAACCGTGTCAATAAGAGATCTTCGAATCTCGATACCAATAAGAGATTGATACCAACCTTGCATGGAGTATCATCGACTCTGATCCTTTATGGCAGCTGCTGGCTTATGCATCGTTCCAATCAATTTTAATCCAACTGAACCCATTGCCAAATGGTGTGGATCAGATGCCATCCTAAAGTCCCATGCACGTCTTGCCATCGCCATTCATTCTTCGGACTCTATGCTCCATATATTGTCACCCGATTATTGTTTGTAGTGCATAACTGGAAGTCTTCAGTTGTCTCGAGGGACAACACGGAGGCCACACTAGTGGGGACTCGACAGGAGTGTTTCTCCATGGCATAGCCACCAGGCTTGGTGCACGTGATGTTTAAGAAAAATGATATACTACCGAGGTCAGCTCCAAGGTCGAGTTCTTCCCATTTAAAGCAGCTATTATGCAAGAAATGAGACGTTTATCGAAGTCCTCCTCATCTTGTATTTCCCACATAATTTCTGTTATTGTATCTCCTGTGATCAATCAGTATACTTTAAAATCTTCATTGAAATTCTTGGCAAAACGCAGCATCAAGATCTTCCCTTGGCGTTCCATAATGTAAAATCGTCCAATTTCGAAGTTTTGCTCAATTGTACTTGTATCACCACACCAAATCCTCTCCGTGTCGACATTTAGAAGCACAATACATGCTTTATCACTAAAACAATACAATGTCGATCCAACAATCATTGTGTAAACAATCAAATGTCGACACTTATATCGCCACAAGTCCACATGCACCTCTTTCTAGGCTCCATTGCCACGGCATGTTACTCTTACAGTGAAGGATGTATCACCCCAGTCGTCCGGAGAAATGAATACCACACGATGTGGGTAACCTACAATGATCGATACACAATATTATATCTACTCCTGGTGAAAATAGTATAACTAATGATGATGGCAACAGTCGAGCTCCGGACAACTTACCATCTAATGTGGTGAAAGCTGCCAATGTTTCAAGAGCATCCAAAGCTCGATCCGTTAGATGTTTATATCTTCCTAGCCGAGGTTTAGATAGGGGAGGTTTAGATAGCCAATGTCTAAACCTCGGCTAGGAAGATATAAACATCTAACGGACTCTTTTGGAGTTGGTATATTTCTTGTGTTACCAATCTTGTGCATGTGCTTCAGGGTATTTGTTTTTGACGTAAAACAAATGTGATTCTAGAAATCTTGAAGGTTTTATTTCTACTATCTTCAATTCTTGTCGTGATGTTTTTGTACTCATTGATTCGCAATCTTATTGAAGATGGAGATTATTCGAAAATCTCATGTTATACCAGTTTAAATCATTTGGTTTGAATTTTGATAACCTATGATGACTCGGGTTTACGTGCTATCATAGCTTTTCAATGCGAATCGTGACTTTTCTCAACACTTACAACTCAATCTCTAAGAAGATTGAGTTAACCATGAAACTAGAAACGAGATTGAATTTTCTCACCAAGCTATTTGAGTTTTCTACTGCTCAAACTCCTGTTCTGCTTGCGGAATTTTAATATATCAACTGTAATTAATTTTACAGTTTGAGGTCTTTGGAGATTTCCAAAAAGATATCGAATGAGGTATGATTGTATTTTGATATGTAAAATAGAAAAATATCTCGTAAAGACTAGGTAAATTTTCTCGGACAAGACAGGATTCATGTATATCCTGTAGCAATGACAGAAAGGGAAATGATTTATTCAGCTATATAGATGAATGGATCACAGATGTTGTGTTCATTATATGGGATAGTGAGGGTTGGTCTCTTTAATTTTTGATTGTGAAATGTTGCTCTCATGTACAAAATGATATGTGTCATGAGGAATAAGAAAGATAGAACATGGATTCAGTGGTTGATGGTTATTAATTGAAGGGCTCTTCTCTGGATTGATCCATATTAAGCTACTGATTCTTGGTTATGAAATGCGTTTCTTCAAGCTTGTTTGCAGGTTGTTCATACCCGTAATGGTTTCCTTGGGTTTAAATGGGTATTATCCATGATGGTTCTTGTTCCTTGTGTGGAAAGAAGTCTAAGAGGGTTGATGGCATTTTGACAATCCTGTCCAAATTTGATGTTATGTACACACTTCACGATGTGCTTAACATATTTGGGTAGGCAAGTCGTGTCAAAGGATTTGTTGTTGCATCTTGATAACCCGCGGACCAAGGTCATAAATAAGACGTGCATAATGGGATTTTATGCCGACATTAGGGAGATTTTATGTAGACCTTCTTATCACTCATTTGATCTCATTGGATTTCACGCTTGACAAATGGATCAACACGATATCCTATGTCATAAATGAGGATGAATCTCTAGATTTTATGTTGACATTCGGTAGATTTTGTTTAGACTCTCGTACCATTCCCTTGGGTATAAATAGATGAACGAAATTATGGAACTTTCATATCGTTTCAATTTCTGAATCCGTTCGTTTGAATACAAGAAAAAAAAAAAAGAAGAGGAGGAAGTAGAGATCGAGAGAGAAAGAAATGCATCCAGGAAAGCACTTCCTTGCTCTGTTCCTTGGTCTGGTTGTGACTCTTGCGTTCGCTAGCGCGATAATTAGTCTCCTGGTTCCTTTCCTGGCAACAACACCCGCTGAAGAAGAATT
Source organism: Drosera capensis (assembly GCA_001925005.1). Classification (NCBI taxonomy): domain Eukaryota; kingdom Viridiplantae; phylum Streptophyta; class Magnoliopsida; order Caryophyllales; family Droseraceae; genus Drosera; species Drosera capensis. The sequence goes on along the minus strand of LIEC01012587.1, from coordinate 29,846 downwards.
CATGGTAAAATATGTCATGCCATTTGCTATAGTGGTCTTAGGTCCTGTATGTTTGATCTTGTTCCTTAGTGGGTAGAGTTGTGATTGTAAGATTGAGCCTGTACCCTTAGCGTTATTAACATGAGGCGCTGCTAATAAGCTACATGTACGCTTCACTTGTTCGCTTTCCTTTGCGTTATATGCTTCAATTGTTTGAGATTATTGGTCTCTTGTTTGAATTGGATTTGGGATTCCTAAATTTGTTCTGGTGGTTAGTGTTGGTTCAGCGAGTGAATACTAAGCAGACTTCATGTCCTGATATTAATTTTATGTTATAAGCGAAATACTTCGTATTCATTCGTCAAACTATGAATACAACATTAATCTCTCTTGTCCACAAGCATATGGTATATATTCTATACCCAATATTCAAGTTTTGACATAAGAAATCAGTCACAGATTAACACAAGTAACGTTGGTCGCATATTACAAGAGAAACAAATTACAAGAGGTCTATTCTCTAATTTTACCGAAACTCATTGTCAGCCGAACACACGAAGGGCTAGGACTCGCCGGAGGTGAAATCAGCCACCGGAAATCGGCGACGACCTCGGTGACACCTTTTCCCCATCAGATTCGGCAACCTTTATGCTGCTCGCCCCGCTTGAAGTTCTCGACGATGACCAGCGCCTTCGCCATCATCGTCAATGTGTAATGGAAGCTGGTCGTCGCCGCCAGTGCATGGAACAACTTCGCTGGAGCAAGCTCCGATCCGAGCATGTCTTGATTAGATCCGACCGTCGCCCGATGTCATCTCACCTTCGTCGGACCACCAACGGGCAGCGAGCAGGTATGACAATGACCTGACGCCGACAACACAGATCGATAGCCGGACATCGGTCTAAATGACGATAGAAAGCATGGCCCAATTGGCCCAATAATAGGCCCAAATGATAACCCGGCCCAATTGCGACCTGACCCAGCAGCCCAACATGGCCTGACAGCACCGACACTGGCCTAATAGCTCCCGGACAGCGACCCGATGAAAAACTAACATGTGACCCGACAGCCTGACCAAGGCCCGGTCCGGCCCGTCAGGCCCAGTGGCGGCCCGAAGAGGCTTGTTGCCTCGTTTGGTCGTTCTCGTGTTCTTGCCTTGCGAGGTTTATTCCGTGCGAACAAATATTAGAATTACGTACGTTTGCATAATATATAACTTTTAACACTTAAATGTGTTACGAGGATATTAATGCTATTAATTTGATCGTAGGTACGAAGGTTACGAAGGAGCAAGAATAAGCCTGAGATTTCCTGAAAAATTTTCGTAATTATATAAAATAATATGGTAACACACATCGTTACCTTACATGAACTGCTTGGGTGTGCGTGACTTGATTTGCGTGACATGTTTGATCACGTAAGTACATGTTAAATAAAAGAATAAAATCTTGATATACTGAATTGTCTTGTATGTGAAATGCATGCCTAAAAACTATGCAACCTGTAGAATATTATAGATTATAACAAAATTCCTGAATTTCTGAATATTCCTTGCTGTTGAAGCGTGATATTCTATACTGATTGATTATTATTTTTGTAACGAACTATTAATCCCGAAAACTCAAGAGAACGTTACAAAAATATAATGAAATACGAACTCCATGATAATCACATGCTATACATGGATTAATATGATTAATATCATATTATATGCCTGAAATGTTGAAATACGAACTGCATGATAATTACCTGTTATACATGGATTAATATGATTATTTTCATATTATATACCTAAAATCTTGAAACACGAACGCCATGGTAATCGCCTGTTATACATGGATTAGTATGATTCATTTCATATTATATGTCTGAAATCTTGAATTAAGAATACCATGGTTATTCCCTGCTATACATGGATTAATGCGATTAATCTCATGATACATGCCTGAAAATCTTGAAATATGAATGTCGTGACAGTCACCTGCTGTACATGGAAATTATTGTAATTAATTTCATAAGTACATGCTTAAAAGTCGTGAGAATCAGGATTTCCGGATTCTCAGGACTTTTAAACAAATAATTACTAAAAAGAGGATTAAATGTATATTTTCATATTTAAAAAGGGTTCAGTGTTCCCGGTCTATAGTTGAAAAATTTTAAAATGCTATTTTCCCTCAGATTTCTATATATTATTCCTTCTTTCTCATAAAAAGTTTAACATTTGTATTTTTGAGTTGTCTCAAAATAAATATTCTCTCCATATGAATTTAATTATAATACTTTTTTATTAGTCTCAATATAAATACAATACTTTTATTTTTTTAAAAAAAATATTAAATTTATATTAATATAATCAAACTATTTTACCACCTCTATCCTCTTCCTCTCTCATTCTCTTTCATAAATCTTACTTACATCCTATTAACTCTTTAAAATATTTTTTCTTCATCAAATTTTATACAAATTCAACACACACATAAAAAATCCAGTGTCTCGTTAAACTGTTGAGATTAAATTGGGACGGATGTAGTACAATAATTCCTTTTTCTAATATAAAAACATCAAAATGATACAGTATAATCATTAAATCTTCTCTCAGAACGAAAATATTTTTATCTCATGATTGAAGCACTATTTCTTTCATTTATGTCAAACATAAAAAAATATCTCCTTGGAGAAATGATTCTGTTTTACATAAATCATCTCCCAAGGAGTTCTACTTACGTGGAAAAGGAATCACAAAAATATATTAGAACTCGTTACCTAAAAAAATGATTTCTTCAGTAAAATTAATCTCATTTTCTTGGGAAACGAGTTCTTCTTGGACGTTGTATAAGTGCTACCCGATAAGGACATATCAGGTAAGAGTTTTTTTTTTTTCCAAAAAGAATTGATTGGTAAAAAACAAAAAAAATATGTATCACCTATCCATAATTAGAAAAGAAAATAATAGTTTCAAGTAATTTTTACTTAAATTTATACTTTTGAGCATTTTTATTTTCTTGATAAAGTATTTCGGATAATTTATTATTGAGCATAACATATATGTTTATTATTTTTTCAGAATTATATATGTATATTCATATTAAGATTATTGAATAATATTAAATTTTATATTGATTAATAATAGATATGAAAAAGAATATTATGTTCATTCAAATAAAAAATACATAATCCAACTTTAATTTTAAGTTTAATAATTTATGTAGAAATTATGTAGAAATGCACTTTCTTTGTTTTTTTCCAATTGATACTTACTATCTAATTTTTATTTCCCCATAGATACACTTTCAAATAATTTTATAAAATTTGACAAGATTTACTCACAAACATATCTCTATCAAAATGAAAATGGATGGTTTGGTAAGATTTTGTCACAATCATATATATACCAAAAAGAAAAACAATACTATACAAACAAACTACAACAAAAAAAAATATTAGAAAATTCAATCATGGATTAAAAATGGAGTTATTTTTATAATTTGACATAAATGAAAACAAACAGTGCTTCAATCATGAGATAAAATTGATGCAAAAAAAAAAAAAAACTGAGTTATAATTAGTTCTATATTTGATATCAGTTATAACTGCATCTACTCTTAGCACATCATCAATGATGCGTATTATTTTAATTTTTCTCATTTTCAAAAATGTTTAAGGCTATATAATTACTTAATAAAGGAAAAAATGTACAAAAGTGTACTTGAAAAAAGTAGTTGAATGTAAAGAAGAAAAATGGGTGAAAAAATAATTGGTTATAATTTTGAAAAGTTTATGATGTGTCACAATTTTAATAAGAAGTACATATAAAACAACATTGATACTTAAATTATATTAGATTAGTAAAAAAATGACGAAATCTAACAAGTTTTAATAAAAGAGAATTTTTTTGGGTGTAAAATAACATAAAATATTTAAAAAATTATATAATTGATGCTAAAAATATTTGTTGATGTCATATTATAACAATAGATATGTTTAATTTATCATCGAGGTTAGAGTTGCTTATTACTAAAATCAACGATCGTTTAACAATTGTATTATCTTTAACCATTCCCGTAGCTATCTGATAAAATACACCCCATTTATTATTCTTTTTCAATAGATATTTTCGAAGAAATCTAATCAAATTAAGTAAGTACACCGGTATAAACTCATGTCGGATCTAATAATTACTTGTATTTTAAGACGAAATACGTACATACACAAGTGACCTGGCATTTCAAGATTGCTGTTACAAAATAACTAACCGCAACCAAATTGTATACTCCGCTTTCCCGCACTTCTTTTCCCTTCTTCTTCGTCATCATCTTCAACCTCACTCTCCCCCAAGAAAATTCACCTACAAAACCAATGGATTCCAGTCCATCCTCGCCCACCAATCCATCACGGTCTACCTCCGCAACTAACACCCACAACTATCATTTCCCGATCCAAGTGAGGCCAACATTTGGTATCAGAGCACAGGTCATCGGAGAAGATGCTGCGAATTATTAACCATCGACAATGATGACGAAATTTCCCACGGACGGCGAGGAAGAAACTCCCCAAGGGCGGTGACGGTTTCGGACAAGGAGGTGGAGGCAACATCTTACTTCATAGATCTCTGACCACTCCTTCTTGACCTTAGATCTGTAAACCCTTGAACTACCATCCGTCCGACCACCCACTCCTAGATTCGGCCGCCAAGACACCAGAGCAGCCACGTGAGGCATCGACCTGAGACCAGAGTATCCAGGAGCGGGGAGCGCCAGTATTGTCGGAGACGGATTTGAAATCGAAGGCAACGGCGACTTCGGTAGAGATTTTGGTGGTGACGACGGGAAAAAGAAGAGAGGCTGGAGAAAGGTAAAGGGAAAAGAAGGAGTGGTGCGCAGAGGAGCTGATAAGGTTGAAGTATCTGGTTGTGAAGAAAACAAAGAAAAAAGAAAAAAATAGAAAAAGAGGAGCCTTGTGAAAAAGGACAAAAGGGAAAAATAGGAAACAAAAAAGTTTTTTTTAAAAAAAACCAACAATGTCTATTGTTCCTCAACAGGCGCCAAAGGAGAACGCTTTCAACTACATGGTTGAACCAGAAAGGACAAGAAGACACATGCTTACATCTTCTAGTCTATCCCTGAAAATATTCTTCTTCAGATTGCGAAGAAAAAGACGACAAAAGAAACTTGGGAGAGCCTAAAGACAAGGTACCTAGGTGCTGATCGAATAAAGTGTGAGTTTGATTCTCTTCTGATGAAGGAACAGGAATCGATTGATGAGTTCATTGAAAAACTCAGTGGCATATCCAACAAATTTTTCAGCCTTGGTACATATCTTGACGATGCCGTACTTGTCAAGAACCTACTCGACTATGTGCCTGACAGATACTTCCCAGTTGTTGCCGGGATCGAACAATTCTTTGACATTGAGATGATGCTGTTCGAGGATGCCATAGGGAGATTGAAAGCGTACGAGGAGAGAGCTCGACTCCAAGAGAACTCCGACGGTGGTGATAGACAGCTCATGTTCACTCACACCGAGCGACAGGCACCCCAGAGGAACAGCAATGGAGAAACTTTGTCATCTGGATAGGAACGTAGATCCGACACCTCAAACCAAGGCAAATGCTAGTGGCATTGAAGAGGTCGCGGAAGGGGCAGTCGAGGCGACAATTATGAAGCATGCCAGGAAGGTACGACAGGCACCGGTAGCAGCAGCCATGACAAGAGAAACATCAAGTGTTTCAATTACAAAAAGATGGGACATTATGCATCTGAATATCGTAGCAAGCAGCGGAATGACGAGAAACAACACATACTGCACCTAAAGAACTTGACAAATCAAAGAGCGAAGACCTTGAGAACGGATCGTGGAGGAGAATTTCTCTCAAAAGAATTTACGAGGTTGTGTGAAGAATGGGGTATTCGGAGGCATCTCACTGCACCGTATTTCCCTCAACAAAACAGCATGATGGAGCGAAGAAACAGGACAGTGATGGCCATTACTAGATCTTTACTTTACTCAAGAGCATGCATGTTCCTGCTGAGTTCTGGGGAAAAGCTGTGAGACATGCAGTGTACCCCTTGAATCGACTACCTATAAAGACGCTAGGAGAGCATCCCCCGTTTGAAGTTTGGACTTGCCGTAAGCCCCATCTAGAGCACCTGAGAGTTTTTGGTTGCACTGCTTATAAGAAGGTGACAGTACCATATCTCAAGAAGTTGGATGACCGGAGCCAGCCCATGGTTTATCTTGGAGTGGAAAAAGGATGTAAGACATATCGTCTCTATAACCCTCAATAGAAAAAACTTCATGTAAGTAGAGATGCAATCTTCCAGGAGAACCTAGAGTGGAACTGGAGTACAGGTGCTGATGGAGGAGTGTCAGAGTTTGTCGTATATGACAGCCCAAAATTTGAGCCAGTAGCAAAAGAATCAAAAGGAGTGGTAGAGTCTACGTCACCCGTGGCAGGCGCCGTAGAACCAGAGTCAGCCGATAGTGTAGGTTATTCGCCACCTGTGGCAAGGGAGACAAGTCCATGTACCCCAAGTTTGCGTATTTCATTACAAGTTCTGGATTCCCCTGACAACGACCCTATACGTCCTAGAAACATCACATACATCTACGTCAACACCGAAGAAGTTGCTCTTGGTGATGATGAAGATGAGTTGATGATGTTGGAGTCTGATGAGCCATCCTGCTACCGAGAAGCAACAACTGAGAGTGCCTGGTATCAGGCAATGCAGAAGGAGCGGGAGTCCATAGACCCATCGATTTGAAATGGGTGTTCAAATTGAAGAAAGACTCAGACGGATGGGTCATTAAGCACAAAGCCAGGTTAGTGGCTAAAGGGTATGTCCAGAGGCAAGGCATAGTCTTTGAAGAAGTGTTCGCATCTATTGTAAGACTTGATACAGTTCAAATGATACTTGCACTTGCAACACATGGATTTCAAATCAGAATTTCTTAATGAAGAGTTAGAGGAGGAGGTCTACGTCACTAGTGTAAGACCAGTGACGTAGACCAGTGATTTGAGGTGGAAGACCAGAAGCATCTGGTGTACAGGATATCGAAAGCTCTTTATGGGCTCAAACAGGCTCGGCGAGCCTGGAATACTGGGTTAGATAGAAGTTTGAAGGAACTTGGATTCATTAGATGCTCTCAAGAGCAGGCCGTATATACTTGGGGAGAAAGAGATACAGCCCTAATTATGGAAGTATATATCGATGACCTCATTATGACAAGAGGAAACATTGGAGAAGTCAAGATCTTCAAGCAGTAGATGATGACAGAATTTGAGATGAGCGATTTGGGGACTTATCTCGTAGTACCTGGGGATTGAGGTTGAGTAGAAGAAAGGATGGATAAAGATGAAACAGAGAACTTATGCCAAGAAGATATTGTCACAATTCGGGATGGTTGACTGCAATGCCACCAAATATCCGATGGAGCCCAAACTACAGCTGCACAAGGATTCATAAGGAGTTTCGTGGATACCATAGAGTATAGACGCATCATAGGATGTCTCAGGTATCTTCTACATACTTGGCTAGATCTTTCATTTGCCATTGGGATGGCGAGCAGGTATATGGAGAGGCCCATTGTCTTGCATCACAAGGTTGTGAAATAGATTCTAAGATACTTGAAGGGAACAATTCACTATGGTCTTGTCTATGTGAAGGGACACCATGAAGAAGCACTCATCGGTTATGATAGGAATGTGCAATCCCTTCGTTTGTATAGAAATTGATGTAACAAAACTTAAATGTATTAATTGTAATATAGTTAGGATGTTCAGGCTAAAAGTCACGTAGGTAGTTGCAGTCTAGGTTAGATGCAAGAGTGCAGATGGTTGCAGATGCACAGGCATAGTGCAGACCACCAGATGCATACTACTACGAAGACTTTGGATGAACAACTAGTATATTGACAAGCAACGAAAGAACATGAAGGCTTCACAACAAAGGACTGAGGTTGCAGACCAGGACCAACACGGCAAGACATAAACTGAATCACAGACTGTGTAGATGAGATGTTGCAACAGAGACTGTGTCCAGACGAGATCATGCAACAATCTGAATTGCAGTAGAGATGATTGCCGGTGTGGGGTCAGAGGGTTGAAGTCAGTCAAGTGAAGATTCAGGTTAAAGTATCAACGGTACTAATTCTGGAGTCAGTGGACCGCCATCATCAGAAACGAGATAGTGGAGACATCAGTGATCTGCCAACGTCAGAAACGAGATAATGGGGAGCATGAGTGGTTTGTCAGGAATAGTGCGTTGGAAAAAGGGTTCGTTCCTTGAGCCTTTAAAAGGTAACCGATGAGGCTTATTGAGCAGTGCTGTTGTTGAACGTTGATTCAAAAGCAAAATAGTGCAAAGCAATCAAGCAACAAAAAGATTACTCAAGAAAGCCAAGTCGTGAAGATACAATCGAAAGTGTCACTAGTCTGTAGAAGAACAAAATCTTGCAGCAGAGTCCAGAGTTCGGATCTGTGCATAGTCTCTAGGTTCTTCGCTTTTCATACGAGTTTGATAACTTGTAAAAAGAAAGTTTCTTGAAAACAAAAACAAGGAGATAGTGATACTCACCTCTTGGATTGACTACACTAGTCATAAAGGGAAGACTGGACTAAGCTCTCGATCATCATTTGATATCGAGTGTCTGAACCAGTATAAATATTGTGTCCACTTACTGCTTTCTTTATACTGATACTTAGAATTGCTTTCAATAAATTATCACAGCCTAACTAGAGATAAAAACTCAAGGAGTTGCAAATCTCAAGTGCAGACCAGACAGTATCATCTGCAGACTACCTAATTAGTCTGCACTCAATACTAGTCTGCACAATATCATTATTCCGCAGAAAAGATTAATAAAATCTTAAACAACCTATTCACCCCCCTCCTTCTAGGTTGAAACTCAAACCTTACAATTGGTATCAGAGCCTGACTTTCCAGACTTAGCGGTTATTGGAAAGAAAAGGCCACATATTATATTTGCAAAGAAGTTACTAACAGTTTGCTTGTGTGAAGATTATTATGGCACCACCAAAATTTCCTAAATGTCCAAACAGTGGAGAACACCCAACTTGCTCCTTCGACAAGTTCAACCATTGGAAGCTGAGAATGCTTGCATATCTCAACTCCATTGATGAGAGGATGCAAGATATTGTCCTGGATGGACCAAATGTTCCAATAATGCTAGATCCAAAGGACTCATCAAAAGAAGTGCAATGGCCAAAGTCTCTCTGGACCAGAGAAGACTGGGATCTAGAGATGGTTGGGAGAAAAGCTCTAAATCAAATCTTCAAATCTCTAGATGACCACATGTTCGAGATTGTGGTTCATGCCAAGACAGCAAATGAAGCATGGGAAGCTCTAATGCTAAGAAACGAAGGAACTAATGAGATCAGAGAGAACAAGAAGGATGTATTGATACAACAATACGAGCTGGTCTCAATGAGGTCTGATGAACATTTGATAACTTTCTTTGAAAGGTTCAACATTCTCATCAACAATCTCAAAACCTTGGGAAAGAGATCTCAAAATAAGGAAGTCAATCTCAAGTTTATAAGATCTCTTGGAGAAATCTGGAACACAAAGACAACTGCAATAAGAGAATCCAGAGATCTAACAAAGATGTCCCTGGCTACTCTTTATGGTGTTCTGCACACCTATAATCTTGAAGTTGAGCAGAAGAAGCAGATTGATAACGCAAGAAAGAAAACCTTAGCCTTCAAAGCTCAAGAAAGAGTTTTGAAATCCATGGCAGAAGAGGAGAACAGTGACACCTCATCCGCAAGTGAAGTAGATCTATCAGAAGAACTGGCACAAATGGGGAAGAAGTTCAAAAAGCTTTTCAAAAAGAAAACCTTCAAAAAGAACTTTCCCTCAAAAACCAAAGATGCAGACAAGGAAGTCTGCTACGACTGTGTTAAACCAGGTCACTTTGCTACTCAGTGCAGATGACCAACTCAAGACTCGTCTGCACCAAGGTTTAAAAAGGACCACAACAAAGTCACCCCTGGGAAGAAGGAAAGAAGCAAGGCAAAGACATGGAGCGATACAGACTCTGATGATAAAGATATCATGTCAAATGCTCAGCTATGCCTCATGGAAAAAGAAGAAGAACAAAAACAGGTATTTGATCTTTCTGACACAGAAGCTACTACAGAGGAATTAAAGGAGGCACTTCAAGAAACCTCTGAAAGCTTCATTTCTCTTCTAAAAGAAAATAAGGAAAATCTTAAGCAAATTGCAACTCTCAGGGAGAAATGCAATTCAAATGAAGAGATTAAAAATAATCTAATCAATGCTCAAGAAAAACTGAAAGAAGCTGATGAAAAAGTGAAACTTTTCAATGGCAAGACCTTAGATCTACAAAAACTAATCAATATAGGTCAATTCTCCCATGATAAAACTGGGATAGGATACAATGATTGGTTAAATAATAATACGGATAAAAAGGTAATCACCAAGAAAGACAAGCAGACCAATACATCTACTACAGCAGAGGTGCAGACGAAGAAAGCCTATACTGCAGAATATGTGTATAAGAATCAACACTCTACTACACAAACTATGCAAAGTAGAAATAACTCAGCCGCATCAGCAATTCTGAAAAGGAACAATATTCTCAAGAGATCTGTAATGAAAAATAAGATCTCTACTGCTCAGCCTCAAAAGAGCTGGAGCAGACTACCTGCATATATGAATAGTAAGAAGAGAGTAAGAAACTCTAAAATGCAATTTAGTGAAGGACCCTATGAATCTCAATATACACCTAACTACTCATTATGGAATAACTCCTTGAGATCAATATAGAGAAAACCATACTCGAGACACACATGCTCATGTCAAGAGCAGCAGACCAGGTGGAGCAGACCACTAAAAAGCACAAGACCAAAGGTCTACTGCTTTACATGTGGCAAACTTGGCCACAAATCACTTGAATGCTGGAACACACATAAAAGGATAGTTCAAGTATGGGTTCCAAAAACTAACTAATAAGGACCCAGACGAGTGGGTACCATGTCCAAAGTTCTTTATGTTTTCATTACAGGAAAAGAAAAAGGGGATATGGTACTTGAACAGTGGATGCTCAGGACATATGACTGGAGACAAATTCAATCTTGAGGATTTCAGAAAGGAGCAAGGACCTCTTGTCATATTTGGAGGAGGGAAAGGAGGTATAACTAAAGGTTACGGAACCCTTGGTATAGGTTCTTTAATCTTTAGAGATTTTGCTTATGTCAAGGGCTTAGAACATAACCTGCTATCCATTAGCTAGTTATGTGATAAGAACTATGATTCTTGAACTACTGCATATGGACCTCTTTGGTCCAGTTGAGATAGAAAGCTTAAGCAGGAAAAGATATACTCTAGTTATATTAGATGATTACTCTAGGTATACCTGGGCAATGTTCGTACATATAAAGAGTGAAACATACAGTCTGTTAACAAGGTTCCTTGGACAAATCCAAAATGAAAAAGGGATAGAAGTAATTACAATCAAAAGTGATCATGGTACTGAGTTTGATCAGACAGGAATAGATGTTTACTGCAATGATCATGGAATTAAGCATAATTTCTTAGCACCTAGATCACCTCAACAAAATGGAGTGACTGAGAGAAAGAATAGAACACTCATAGAGGCAACTAGAACAATGCTTGCTGATGCAAACCTATCTAAAAGCTTCTGGGCAGAAGCAGTAAACACAGCCTGCTATATCCAAAATAGGTGCACAATTCACAAGCTTTATAAGAAAGCCTCATATGAACTGTGGAAAGGAAAAACACTAAGTGTTAAATACTTTCATATCTTTGGATGCATATGATATATACATAACAATAATAAAAACTATTTACTGAAATTTGATCCTAAGGCAGATGAGGTAACCTTCTTAGGATACTCAACAAACAGCAAAGCATTTAGGATATACAATAGGAAAAACAGATTGTTGAGGAATCAGTTCATGTATCATTTGATGAAAAAGAAACATTCCCAAGAGATGCTAATGTATTTGATGTAGAATGTGCATGCAATGAACAGACTGCAGAAGAAATCATTAACACTGCAGACAAGGAAGAGTCGTCTGCACATGATAACACTACAGCAGAGGCAAAAGAACAACCTCAACAACAATTAGAATCAAGACAAAGGAAGATGGATTAAGGCACATACACAGGATGATATTATAGGAGATAAGAATGCAACTGTACATACTAGGAGAGCAACAAATGCAGAATGCCTCGCTAGCTGTTTCATATCTGAAATAGAACCTAAGGTAATAAATGAAGCTCTAAATGATCCAAACTGGGTGGATGCAATGCAAGAAGAACTAAATGAGTTCAAAAGAAATGAGGTATGATATCTCACACCAAGACCTAAAAACTATCCAGTTGTAGGATGGAAATGGGTGTTTAGAAACAAGTCTGACAAAAATGGTACAGTCATCATAAATAAGGCTAGATTAGTTGCAAAGGGATACTCACAAGAAGAAGGAATTGATTTTGATGAAACCTTTGCACCAGTAGCAAGATTAGAAGCCATAAGAATGTTCCTTGCCTATGCAGCATACCAAGGATTTAAAATCTATCAGATGGATATAAAAAGTGCATTTCTGAATCAAAAGCTACAAGAGGAAGTTTATGTCGAACAACCTCTTGGCTTTGAAGATTATGAATATCCAAATCATGTATATAGGTTAGATAAGACATTATATGTGTTAAAACAAGCACCTAGGGCATGGTATGAAACTCTATCAACTTTTCTCTGTGAAAATAACTTTGAAAGAGGTAAGGTTGATACCACCTTGTTCTTAAAGAAACATAAGGAACACATTTTGTTAGTACAAATATATGTAGATGATATTATATTTGGCTGCACTAATGATAAGCTTTGTGAAAGATTTGCAGAACCAATGAAATCAAAATTTCAAATGAGCTTAATGGGAGAGCTAAAATATTTTCTAGGACTGCAAGTACAACAGCTAAAAAAGGGAATTTTCTTAAATCAATCCAAATACTTAAGGAACACTATCAAAAAGTATGGATTAGATAATGCTAGTCATATGAAGACCCCAATGAGCACATCAATAAAAATAGAAAAGGATGAACCAGGAAAGAAAATAAATCAAACAATGTATAGAGGTATAATATGATCACTGTTATACCTTACTACAAGCAGACCACACATTCAATATGCAGTATGTGTCTATGCAAGATATCAATCTGATCCTAAGGAATCTCACTACGCTGTAGTAAAGAGAATATTAAGATATCTCAAAGGAACTCCAAACCTTGGTGTATGGTATCCTAAGGATTTAGATTTTACATTAATAGCCTATTCAGATGGAGACTTTGCAGGATGTACAGTTGACAAAAAAAGCACAAGTGGATGAGGTCACAACTTGCAGACTACGGTACAACTCTCTCTAAAACCTCTATATTTTGTGACAATACGTCTGCAATGTCTATTTCAGAAAATCTAGTCTTTCACTTAAGAACCAAGCACATTGATGTCAAATATCATTTTATGAGGGATCATGTGCAGAAAGGTCATATTAAATTCGAATACATTCCAATAGAAAAACAAATTACAGATATTTTTACAAAACCTCTTGATGAAAACAGGTTCGTTCAATTTCGAGAAGAATTGGGTATACTTCATTTACAATAATAAAATTGGCGAAAAATGATTCTATGCTCTACTGCATGTGTAGAATGCAGACCAGCATCGCTCATAAAAAATGCAGACTAGCTCTACTGCACCACTGCTCAGTCAATAAGTGGAGTGCAGACTATAATCAATAGTGTTCTACTGCATCTATTTTAGGAAACAAAATCAATTTTTAAACCTTAAATAACTGCTTTCCTAAAATAACGCATAACGGTCAATTAATAACTGTTACTGTGCAACAGCTAGAAAAAGCACTGACAACGATTATATTTCTCAAACAAATATAAATACTGTAGATCTCTAATCAGAAAATCACTAATCTCTCTCTTTAACAAACGTTCAAACTCGCTCTTTCTCTAAACTCTCGAGCGCTTTACTACACAAAGTCGAAACCCTAATTTCTTTCAAATCACTTCAATTCGATTTCCAAAAACATCGCAATTCTTTCAAATCATTTTACAATGGCCAACACACCATCCAGCTCATCAAAGAAAAGTCAGAAATCCTCTGAATCTCAAAGGAGTCCTTCAAGAAGAATTGAAATTCAAACAGGTGTGGTGTTTGACTTCAATTCAATCCATGATGAGCAAGAAGAAGTCAGAGATGTAGCAGACCTGATCGAAGAGGCTGGACTCAAGCCTCTGTGTGAGCGAACAAGCACAATATATGACGATGAAGTTCTGGACTTCATCAAGAAGGCACAAGTTGTAGACAGTCTGCAGCAAATCACTTACACCTCTACTTCAAGAGGAATAACCATTCAGGTGAACCCTGATGACCTTACACAATGCTTCAATCTCCCAAATGAAGATACAAGGATCATTCCATCTGAAGTCGTCGAGCTAGGACGACAAGCCATGCTAAGTCAAGACAAATAGAATGAGGGAATAAGGACCATGAAAAGATTCTTATCCAAAGAGCACAAACTGCTTGCCGACATCGTGAAGAAAGCCATTCTTTCCAGAGAATTCAGCAATGACCAAATAACCTTCGATCAACAGGAGATTATGTGTGCCATCCTTACAAAAACAAGAGTAAACTGGGCCAGTTTACTCATGTATCAACTAGCAAGATCGGTGAGAGCAAGACTACCACTGTTCGGAAGAATAATTAGTATCCTTCTCAACCAAAAGATGAACCTCTCAGAAAAAGAAGGAAGGCCATGGAACCTATCCAAACAAATCAAGGTAAAAAAGATAGGAAAAGCATCCTCAGGACTGACAAAGAAGCCTGCTGTCCAGCCACCCAAGACTTTGGAAGTAAAGACCCGAAAAAAGGCAAAGCAGACTACCACAGTAGTGCAGACTACTGTAGCACAGACTCAATCTGCAAAGAAGTAGACCAAGAAGAAGCCAGCCCAACAGAAGCTGACAAAATCAAAGACTGCAAGGAGGAAACTCATTGTTCATACCTCGGATGAGGAAACAATATTCGACAGACCGGCTGCAGAACAAATCAAAATCAATGAAGAAGAATCCCAGTCTATAATAGTGCAGACTGAGGAAGTCATTGATCAGTCTGTAGCACTGTAGACCAGGATGATAGTTGAGCCCTCTTCATCAAGAATACCACCAAAAGAACCAAAGATTGCAGCCCTTCATGACGCAAATATAGCAATTCAATTCCTCAAGGACGGAGCAAGTGATGATTTGAAGAGTCTAATCTTGGAAGCACAAGTAAGATTTCAGGAGATAAGGGAAGGACCTCGAGCAGAATTCAGACAAAGGCTACTCTCATGATGAAATAAGGGAGATCGAGGCCAAGATGTCAGCTCTTCAGATGGAGCCAATCTCAATGGACTCTACTGCACCAACTCTCACTATCAGACCCCTTGTAGCAGAACCAACAACCACAACAGCAATTGTTCCTTTCTTAGGTAGTAGAATGGAGATTTCACAAATTGCAAATGACCAACCTACCATTGCCATTGCCATATGGACTACAACACCACCAACTCAAGAAAGACCCTCTCCTGAAAAGATCATTGAATCAGTCATGAAGACGGTCAAAGCAGTCGAGGCAAACCTACTACAGCAGAAAGTTATAGATTCTCAGCTCCTTGTAGAAAGGACTCGAGCCAAGATGAAGAAGAAGATTGAAAGTGACAAACTAATTCAGGAGTTCATGTCACAACACAATCTACCAGTCAAGAGGCCAAGAACAACATCAACATCCATACCGAGTCAAGATCAGCCAGCAAGGACTACAAGAAAAATTACACGGTCTGCTAGACCAAAGCTAATTCCTCAAGGACCCAAAACTCTGTACCAGATCAATCCAGACCAATCTCAAACGCTGATTGACGACATAACTGGAATGACCGAAGGGGAGATTCATCAGCTAATTGAACTCCAAAAGAAGGAAGTTAGTAGATAAACGAGACCTAAAGAGCCTCACTTCCTGTTCAGTGGAACACTCGAGTTCAAGGACTCCACATTGAAGACAAAAAGGCCCAGACATGCTCTCCTAAGGTACATAGAGTTTGTCAATACTCCAGAAATTGAAGCAGAACTTAAGAAAATCCTTGAGAAACACATCAAAGCTACCACTGAGAAGGTCTATGAATACCTTTCTCGACTTGATCTGGGAGAAGATCAACCAGCAGGGGACAATGGAGATGATCATCAAGGAGATCCACCTCCACAAGACCCTCATAATGATGAAGATGATATCATAGATCAAGTAGCTGCTGAAGGAGTGCAAATACAGCAAAGTAATGTGGAAAGACTTGAATCTGTTGTAGAGGAGGCTGCAGACGAGGTTATTACAAACAAGACAACTGTTGTTAAGGGAAATGCCTCTCCAACCATCACTCCAGCTGAACCATTTACACTTCAAACAGGAGAAGCAGGTCACTTAGAGTCCCCAACTGAAGAATCTGTTGTAGAAACTCCATTAATCATCGCTCTTGTAGCAGAAGATACACTTGCAGATGAGGTTACATCCGTTCAAGTCTCAATACATGCAGACAAGACAAGTACCCCTGCAGACGAGACAATTGTTACAGATGAAACCACTATGGTTGCAGCAGCAGCACATCAAGCAACTCCATCTAGAGACATTGAACACATAGTCTTTACTCCACCATCTGCTTTTGGTTTAGCTCAAATGGAACCACATGTACCCTCTGCAGCTCTGGAGCCTATATATAGTGATCCCTCAGACACCAAAATGACTCCAACATCAATTAAAGACCTAAAGAAAGTCTTTGAAGACCATGAAGTTGAAGTCCTATCTGTCCAACCACATGAGCAAGGTGAAAGAGTTCCCTCTTCAACCTCAGAAGACACAACACAATACCGACTACGTTAGCTGGATCAAGAGATTTATGGAATGCACTCATGGATCAGAGATGGCTTCCATGATCTCCTCGAAGCCTTGGAGCCAATTGCAGAAGACCTTGCAGCAGAGAAAGAACTCAGAAAATTAACATTTGCTAACTTTGGCGAGACTCTCAGTAATCTAGCAGCAGGAGTCATTGATCAGATGAAGCAAAATTGATTAGTGCATCTTCACACTCAACAAACACACATCTCCAACTTCAGAAGATTCAAGGAGCAATAGTCTGCAGCACATCGCAAGCTCAATGACACCATGCAGAAGACACAAAAGAACATAGATGAGCACATGAGAATCAATGACATCAAGTTTGGCCTTCTCGAGACAAAGCTCCAAGCTCCAAGTTTGTTCTTCTCGAGACCAGAAGAACAAAATCTTACAGCAGAGTCCAGAATTCGGATCTGTGCAAAGTCTCTAGGTTCTTCGCTTTTCATACGAGTTTGATAACTTGTAAAAGGAAAGTTTCTTGTAAACAAAAACAAGGAGATAGTGATACTCACCTCTTGGATTGACTACACTAGTCATCAAGGGAAGATTGGACTAAGCTCTCGATCATCATTTGATATCGAGTGTGTGAAGTAGTATAAATATTGTGTCCACTTACTGCTTTCTTTATACTGATGCTTAGAATTGCTTTCAATAAATTATCACAGCCTAACTCGAGATAAAGACTCAAGGAGTTGCAAATCTCAAGTGCAGACCAGACAGTATCATCTGCAGACTACCTAATTAGTCTGCACTCAATACTAGTCTGCACAATATCATTATTCCGCAGAACAGATTAATAAAATCTTAAACAACCTATTCACCCCCCCTCTAGGTTGAAACTCAAACCTTATAGGTTACATGAACAGTAATTTAGCGAGTGATCATGATGGAAGAAAAAGCACCAGTGGAATGACTTTGTACATCATTGAAAGTTTGGTGTCGTGGAATTCACAGAAGTAGAAGAACATCGCATTGTCATCATGCGAAGCCGAATTTATGGCAACAACAGCATCGGCGTGCCATGCTCTATGGTTAAGGAATATGCTCAGTGAACTGACAAAGACTGAGGCAAAGCCAGTGACCCTCTTAGTGGATAACAAGTCTGCCATAGCCCTCATGAAGAATTCTATGTCTCATGGTCGCAACAAGCACATAGAAACAAGGTATCACTTCATCAGAGAATGTGTGGAAAAGTGACAGATTATGGTGGAGTTCATGAGCATCGGAGAACAACGAGTTAATGCACTAACAAAGACATTGTCAGTTGTTAAGCTAGCTACTATGTGTCATTTGATGGGTGTTCATGATTTGGAGCCATGTACAATTAGGGGGAGCATGTGAGGTGGTAATCTTTGACCGGAGATCACGCCCGCACTATGGAGAAAAGTAGATCACGCCCGCACGATCGGAGAAAAGTAGATCACGATCATACTGTGTAGAAAAGTAGATCATGTCTGCACTATTGATAGGCACACGTAGATCACACTGTTTGTTTTCCATGCTTCCATCTACCTTTAAGTAGCATAGATTATAGTAGTGTTAGTAGCGCAGGGCAATAAAAAAGAAACAATAGAAAACAAGAGATTCTCCCACAAAATCCTATTTTCCCCTTATCGGCTATAAAACCTACCTTGAACCACATCAGAGCCACCATTGTCAACCACCGCACATCACTATCCCCACTCGCCATCGACTTCCCTAGTTTATATCTTTTGTAGTGTATTAGTAGCGTTGAACCTGAGTAATGCCGATTTAATTAGCTATTGGGTGGTTAATAGGACTATATATCCGTTGCCGACGGGGCATCCTAGAGAAGTCAAGAAAAATTCTTCACTTCCTTGATCCGAGTAGTTGCCGAAGACCCCTGAGGTTGCTGCTAATAAGAATATGCAGTGGAAGTGGAATGAGTAAGTTTGCTTTGATTTATCTTATAATGTAGCTTTGGTTTTGACTATAGAATTATGATCATAGTTTGATCCGACTGATACAGATTGGTTCTTGGCAAGAAAGTGAGACTTGAAGCGAAAAGCAAGTCCAGGAAAGAAAAACGAAGAAGCACAGTTGCAGAATGAGGAAAAGAATGATGGGAAGGAGTAAGTTTGCTATGATTTATTTTATAAACTAGCTGTGGTTTCGACTTTACAATTATGATCGTAGTTTGATTTGATTGATACAGATTGGTTCTTGGGAAGAAAGTGGGACTTGAGGCCACGGAGGAAGCAAGTCTGAGAAAGAAAGACTAAGCAACACTGCTGAAGAATGAGGAAAAGAATGATGGGAAGGAGGACCAGAACGGGGAGATGAAGAAGGAATCGATGACACAACAAACAACAGTAGCATTGGATGAAGTCCAAGCATCAGTGTAAGTTTCGTATTCTTTGTTTTAGTTTTGGTCGTCGTTATCTTTTATGTGATCACAACCTCTAATTGTTTGTATGATGGGGTTGAGTCTCTTTGGAGTGTACTCTGTACATTTTGTCTAGGTTATGTGAGAAGTTTTGTAAGGTCTAAGATATAACCTAAAGGGGGTGGGGGTGAATAGGTTAATTCGAGTTTTAACAATTTTATGTAGCGGATTATAATTTTACAGACCACTATTCTATGCAGATTACTTGGTTAGTCTGTAGCTAACAATTCGAGGTCTACTGTAGAGATTCCAATTCTTGGAATTTGTCTCTGTTTGGTTGCGAAGGTTGATTTCTAATAGAGACACAGTATTTGTACTGGTTCAGACACTTGTTATCAATTGATAAGTAAGAGCTTAGTCCAGTCTTCCCTTGGTGACCAGTGTAGTCAAGCCAAGAGGTGAGTATCACTATCTTCTTGTTTGTATCTTATAAGAGAACTTCTTTATACAAGCTTAACAACTTGTAGAAAAGATAAAGACCCACGATCTTCACACAGATTCAGCAATCTGAAGTCTGCTGCAAAGGGTGTTCTTCTGGAGACTAGTGAACCCTTCTTTACTGTGTTTCACGATTCATCTCTCTTGAGTAATCTTTGAATGTGGATTGCTTTGGACACTTGCCTTTCAATCCTTATTCAACAACCTTAATCAAAGAGCTTCGCCGATTTCCTTTTATAGGCTGTGGAAACAAACCTAGCAGCATTGCACAGTTTCTGACATGACACTTGGCCACTAGTGTCCCCCACCATCTTGTTTCTGATGCTGACAGTCCACTATCTCAAGAATTTATGCCATTGGTGCTTTAACTCAAATCTTGGTTTGACTGACTCCAGACCTTTGACCCCACCATCAGCAACTACCTTTTTTGCACCCAGTTTGCTGCACCAAAGTCTGCATACTGTACTGTGAGACCTTGTCTGCACCAGTCCCTGCTGCAACCTCATCTACACACAGATCTGTTGCACATTGATGCATTCTGTGTTGGTCCTCGTCTATAAGCTCAATCCTAGATCATGAAGACTTTAAGGTTCTTTTGTTGCTCAATAATGTCTTAGTTATTTATCCAAAGTCCTTTATAATAGTTTGCATCTGGTGGCTCATCTGATCTTCGTCATCTGTAGCCGTCTGCTCTCCAGCATCCAACCTACACGGTAACTACCTACTTAACTTCTAGCCTAAACAACCTAACTACATTATGATTAATACATCTTAGATTTGTTACATTAATTTCTATACAATTGGAGGGATTACAACATTCCTATCAATCTCCCCTTAAATTGATGCTAACAAAAACTCCTACGGAAAACAACAACTTTACAACTCTTCTAACTTAAACATTACATTGTTTTTCGTTTACTAAAGAAAAACATAAAGAAATAAAAAAAGAAAGAGCAGTAGAGATTTTAAACTTACCTTTGATGCTCCTTTCCTTTGATGCCCTTGTTCCTGTGTTCTTCCTCTGATTCTTTTCTATGCTTTTAAGATCTTTCTTCTGACTCTCTGTGTCGTCTGCGTTCTTTATGAGATTGTTCTCCATGATGTCTGTGTCTTTTAGCAGACCTTTCCTTGTCAGAGGAATTTCTCTTGTTGGTTCTCCCCCTGAGTCTCAGCTGGGGTCTTCTGGTACTCTACTATAAGAGTTCTTTGCTTTTCTGTAGTTTGCTTCTTCCCCTTTTTGTTTGCATTCAAGGTGGAGGTAAGAGATTCAATGGCAGTCCGCACAGCTTGAAGTTCAGAGAAGATGTTTCTTTAGATCAGCTTTATGTTGGCCCTTGAATTTGTTGAGATTTGAAGAGCTCATTCGATATTGTTGAAGGTTGAGAGCATTGGCTCTTTGCATCTGGTTTATGATCTCTGCTGTCAGTTTGTCAAGGGATATTCGAAGGTCTTCAAAGCCTTGGGTTCTGATTTACCTCTGATGTTCAAACTCTTCTGTTATTGGCTGTAGGGTCTCAAGTAACTCATGAAGTGCTTCTTTGTTCCACTCACGCATGTTGTATAGTTCTTGATCTAATCTGCCTAGTCTGTAACCTGTAGTGTCTTCTGACGGAGAGGAGTGTATCATTTCTGCATGTGGCCTTGGTTGCATTGAAATAATTTGAACATTATCATCAAATGCTTCCTTCATTGCCTTGACTATAGATGGTGGAGCTGTCTGAGTTTCATAGGCACTACTACTTGGCATTCCTTGTGTAACTCCTAAGGAGGGTTGTTCTGCTTGTGTTTGGAACTTTCCAAATGAAGTGGGTGGTATAAATAGTAGATTTGACAAGCTGTGTAAGGCTAGTTTAGTTGGTGTAGACTGTTCTTCCTCTTCTATAGTGTGAGGTAGGGCTACATCCCAGCCTGCTGAGGTTGTGGCTATTAGTAGATCTTCCACTGTGGGTAGTTTCTCTTCTTTTTTTTCCTATGCTTCTATCTCAGAAAGTTTCTTTGTAGTTTGTTTAGCTGCAGAAGGCTTTGATGGAGATGGTTCATCCGAATATTCTTCTGCTATATGCTGTTCTACCTCAGTGGGTTCTGTTGCTTGAACCTCAGCTGCTTGGTCTTCAGCTGCAAGAGCGATCACTACTTATGTCTCTACTATAGATTCTTCTATTTTGTATCAGTGGTCTCAGCTACTGCAGTTTGTTCCTGGACATCTTCCTTTGCAACTTGATCTATGATGTCATCATCATCATGTGCATTAGGTTGTGGTTGATCACCACTATCATTGCCATCATCATCTGATGGTTGATGTTCTCCAAAGTCAGGTCTTGAGAGATAATCATATATTTCCTCGACTACATCAAGTACATGCTTTGTTAAGAGCTTCAACTACAGGAGTGTTCATAAACTCAATTGGCCTGAGTATTGCATGTCTCAGCCTGGTTGTCTTCAAGGTAGAGCCCTTGAATTCCAGTGTGCCATTGAGAAGGATGTGTGCCTCCTTTGGTATTGTTGACCTACTAGCTATCTTCTTTTGCAATTAAGCTAGTTGTATGGCTTCTACTTCTGTCATCCTGTCAGATTCTCCAATTAAGGTATGGGATCCATCTAGATTGACTCTGTAAAGAGTCTTAGGTCCTGAGAGGACTAATACTGGTATGGAAGATCTTGTTTCCCTTCCAGTTCTTGTTGGCGTCTTGATTGGAAGTTTGTGTTAAGCCACGAAGTCCTGAATCATGCTTTCTCTTTCTTCTTTCAGCTACTGCTCAACTTGCTTCTTTTTGCTAAATAGTGAAGAGGTTGTTCTTACTGTTTTAGTCCTGAGCAGTCGAGCTTGTTTTCTATATTTCTCACTGTCTGCAGGACTGTGTCTATGACCTTCTTTGGAGAAGGTCTTACTTCTGTTGTTGTCGTGGTTGACCATACCTCTGTTGCAGTTGATGGACAACCTTCTGCAATTATGGAGAGATCCATTCCACTGCTAGAGAATGGCATAATTGCTGTAGTGGTTGCCTCCTCTGTAGGTGACCTAATAGTAAGTGACCTTGCAGTAGAGGTGGGCTGAATTTGTTCTTCCCTCTGCAGTTCGTTGAGGTCTACTTCTATTTGTCTTATTTCATCATGTGAGTATCCTTGATTAACAAGCTCTTGTCTCAATTGAGCTCGAGATCCTATTATGGTAGAATACTCGTGTGCTATTTTCTCAAATTTTGCACGTGTAATACATGTTCCTTCTATTGCTCCAAGCAAAACTCTTCGCATTGCCATACCTATTGTGTCGGCTTGACCTTTCTTATCAAAGAGCTTCAACTTCTGTTTGAGAAAGTGTAAGGTTCGAGTTTTAACCAAGAGGGGGGAGGGGTGAATGGGTTGTCTAAGACTTTAGTAGGATTTTTATGAGGAATACTTGTTCTGTGCAAACTATTATTCTATGCAGACTACTCAGGTAGTCTGCAGATGACAATTGGTAGTCTGCAGTAGGGATTTATAACTCTTTGAGTTTATCCATTTTGGTTGTGATGGTTTGTTAGAAACAATTCTCAATATCAATGCAGTAAAATCAATAAATAGACACAGTATTTATACTGATTCAGACACTCGATATCAAATGATAATCGAGAGTTTAGTCTGGTCATCCCTTGGTGACCAATGTAGTCAAGGCAAGAGATGAGTATCACTATCTCCTTGTTTGAGCTTACAAGACATTTTCTTTTTACATGGTGCCTAACTTGTACAAAAGATAAAGAACCTAGATGCTTTACACAAATACAAACTCTGGACTCTGCTGCAAGACTTGTTCTTCTGCAGACTAGTGACACTTTCAACTGTATTTTCTCGATTTGGCTTTCTTGAGTAATCTCTGAATGTTTAGATTGTTTGCGTTCTTTTCCTTTCAATCCTTTTTTAGCAGCTCTCCTTAATAAGCCTCACCAGTTCTCTTTTAAAGGCACTCAATATCAAATGATAATCGAGAGCTTAGTCTGGTCATCCCTTGGTGACCAATGTAGTCAAGCTAAGAGATGAGTATCACTATCTCCTTGTTTGAGCTTACAAGACACTTTCTTTTTACATGGTGTCTAACTTGTACAAAAGATAAAGAACCAAGATGCTTTAAACAAATCCAAACTCTCAACTCTGCTGCAAGACTTGTTCTTCTGCAGACTAGTGACACTTTCAAATGTATTTTCTCGATTTGGCTTTCTTGAGTAATCTCTGAATGTTTAGATTGTTTGCGTTCTTTTCCTTTCAATCCTTTTTTAGCAGCTCTCCTTAATAAGCCTCACCAGTTCTCTTTTAAAGGCACTCAATATCAAATGATAATCGAGAGCTTAGTCTGGTCATCCCTTGGTGACCAATGTAGTCAAGCTAAGAGATGAGTATCACTATCTCCTTGTTTGAGCTTACAAGACACTTTCTTTTTACATGGTGTCTAACTTGTACAAAAGATAAAGAACCAAGATGCTTTAAACAAATCCAAACTCTCAACTCTGCTGCAAGACTTGTTCTTCTGTAGACTAGTGACACTTTCAAATGTATCTTCTAGATTTGGCTTTCTTGAGTAATCTCTGAATGTTTAGATTGTTTGCGTTCTTTTCCTTTCAATCCTTTTTTAGCAGCTCTCCTCAATAAGCCTCACCAATTCCCTTTTAAAGGTTCAAGGAATGAACCTATGACAAACAACGCATTGTTCCTAGAATGACACTTTGTCACTAGTGTTCCCCACCATCTCGTTCCTAATGCTGGCAGTCCACTATCCCCAGAATTTGTGCCGTTGCTACTTTAACTCAAATCCCTGATTGACTGACTTCTTACCTTTGACCCGACCACCAGTAACCATGCTCTACTGCACTCAGTCTCCTGTAACCTTCAGTTTACACTTAGTCTCTGTCGCAACCCTAGTATGTATCCTATACTGCAACCCTTGTCTATACCCAGTCTCTGTTATAATTTTGGTCTGTACCCACTTCTGCTGCACTTTGATGTATTCTGTGTTGATCCGGGTCTGAAAACTCAGTCCTCGGATTCTAGAGCCTTTGACGTCTTCTGTTGCTTATCAATACAATAGTTGTTCCTCCAAAGTCTTCTGTATAAGTCTGCATATGGTGGTCTGCAAAATGTCTATACATCTGCTACCGTCTGCTCACTGGCATCTAACCTAGACTGCAACTATCTACGTGACTTCTAGACTAAACACACTAACTACATTGTAACTAATACACCTAAGTTTTGTTACATCAATTTCTATACAAATGGAGGGATTGCACATTCCTATCAGAAAGATACTGATTATCCATCCAAACAATGCTTGTTTTGATTGCACAGCTTTGGCAAGCTGATGCATGAGTAATCCTGCCCAATTGACTTCATACTTTGTAAGAATTACACACATGATTTCTTACTGATCAGTGGTAATATGATCTTTATTGAATTCTCGTGAGAGAATGACCTTCTTGACGATAAGAACTTCTTCATTGTTCTTATTCCTTCATTCCACTTATTTTCCGGAAGCATGGCATGCCTCCCCGTTGTCACAATTTCAGGTGGAATTATCCTCGACCCTTCGTTTGAAAGGTTAAAGGATTGAGCAAAGTCGTCAGCTTTGATGTTGATTGCAACCTTCGATGCAGTAGATTAACTACAAGTTGTTCGTGACTTTGGCTTTGTTGATTGAAGCAAGTACTTCTTCTTCATAAATTCTGCTAGTTTGTTCGCAAAAGTACTTGAGTCTGACTTCTTGAATTAAATCCGCTACTTCCTTTACTTCATCTGATTCATTTTGTAGTGTGTTGAAGTCGAACACAACCCCAGTTTGAAGTTCGATCTTTCTTGATGGACTTGATTCATTAGAATTGGAGCTCTTCTTTGAGATATTTAATGGAGTGTTGGCCATTTCGAAGAGAGTTTATTAAAGGTCTTTGAGTTTTAGAGGTGATTTTGAGAAAAATCGAAAGCTAGGGTTTTCAGCTCTTGATTGCAGTAGAGGGTTTCAAGATTAGAGAGAGAGAGTTGGAAGGCTTTTAGAGAGAGAGAGAGTATATGAGAGTGTAAAGTAATTTTTGTTTAGAAAAATTTCTCCTTTTACAGTCTTAAAAAATATTACCGTTGCTAGAAGTTTCTAGCCGTTACATAGTGTCAGCTAATTATTTTGCCCGTTGCGTGATTTGTGGAAAACCGTTTTTGTAAAGTTAATATTCTTTCCAAAAATAAATAGTGTAAAGCAATATTGCTTCTAGTGTGCATCCACGTAAGCAGCATACAGTAGAGTAATAATGTTTGTCTGCATAAAATAATGTTAGTCTGCATTCTACATATGCAGTAGAGCAGTAAAGAATTTTGGCGAGTTTCACTGTTTTAAATCAAGTATACCCAATTTTCCTCTAAATTAAGTAAACTTACTCTCATCGAAAGGTTTTGTAGAAATGTCTGTAATTTGTTTTTCTGTTATAATATATTCCAATTTAATGTGATCTTTTTGCATATGATCCCTGATAAAGTGATATCTGACATCAATATGCTTGGTTCTTGAATGAAAAACTGGATTTTCTGAAATTTCCATTGCAGACGTGTTGGCATAAAATATAGAGATTTCTGTGAATGTCATACCATTATCTGCAAGCTGTGACCTCATCCGTAGTATATGTACAGCACAGCTTTCTACAGCTATGTACTCTGCCTCTATAGTAGAGGTTGACACTATAGTGTGCTTCTTGTTGAATCAAGAAATTAATCTTGCACCAATAATTTGACATGCTCCACTTGTGCTTTTCCTATCAACCCTATAACCTGCAAAGTCTACATCTGAAAACCTGTTAGTGTAAAATCTGATTCCCTTGGATTCCATACACCTAGGTTTGGAGTTCCATTGAGATATCTCAGGATTCTCTTTACTGCAGTGTAGTGGGATTCCTTGGGATCAGATTGATACCTTGTATAGACACAGGCTGCATATTGAATGTCTGGTCTACTTGCAATAAGGTATAGTAATGACCCTATTACTCCTTTGTACATGGTTTGATTTATTCTTTTTCCATGTTCATCTTTATCTATCTTTATTGATGTGCTCATGGGAGTTTTCATATGACCAGCACTGTCTAAGCCATATATTTTAATTGTGTTCTTTAAGTACTTAGATTGATTTATAAAGATTCCACTCTTTAATTGTTGTACTTGAAGTTCTAGAAAATATTTTCGTTCTCCCATTAAACTTATCTGAAATTTAGATTTCATTAGTTCTGGAAATCGTTCACAAAATTTATTATTAGTGCAACCAAATATAATATCATCAACATAGATTTGCACTAACAATATATGATCCTTATGCTTTTTAAGAAACAGAGTGGTATCTACTTTATCTCTTTCAAATTTGTTTTCACATAGAAATGTTGAAAGAGTTTCATATCATGCTCTTGGTGCTTGGTTTAATCCATATAAAGCTTTGCCTAACCTATATACATATCTTGGATATTCAGAGTCTTCAAAGCTAGGAGGTTGTTCAACATAAACTTCCACTTGTAGCTTTCTATTTAGGAATGCCCTTTTTACATCCATTTGATAGATTTTGAAACCTTGATATGTAGCATAAGCAAGGAACATTCTTATGACTTCTAATCTTGTTACAGAGGGAAATGTTTCATCAAAATCAATCCCTTCTTCTTCTGAGTACCCTTTAGCACTAATCTGGCCTTGTTTCTGATGACTATTCTATTTTCATCAGATTTGTTTCTAAATACCCATTTGCAACCTACAACTGGATAGATTTTGGCTCTTGGTGTGAGATACCATACCTCATTTCTTTGGAACTCATTTAGTTCTTCTTGCGTAGCATCTACCCAGTTTGGATCATTTAGAGCTTCACTTATTACCTTTGGTTCTATTTCAGATATGAAACAAGCAGATAAGCATTCTATATTTGTTGCCCATCTAGTCTGCACAAAAGCATTTTTATCTCCTATAATATCATCCTGTGTATGTGCCTTAATCCATCTTCCTTTGTCTTGTTCATTAGTTTTCAATTGTTGTTGCGATTGTTCATCTGCCTTGCTACAGTGTCATTGTGTGCAGATGACTCTTGTTTGTCTGTAGTTTTAATGACCTCTTCTACAGCCTCTTCATTACATGCACTCCTCATCAAATACATTTGTATTTCTTATGAATGTTTCTGATTCATCAAATGATACATGAATTGACTCCTCAACTGTTTGTGTTCTTTTATTGTACACTCTAAACGCTTTGCTGCTTGTAGAATACCCTAAGAAAGTTTCCTTATCTGTCTTAGGATCAAATTTCTGTAAATAACTTTTATCATTGTTGTGTATATATACATCCATAAGCATGATAGTATTTGACACTTGGTGTCTTTGCTTTCCACAATTCCTAGGGGATTTTCTTATAAAGCTTGTGAATTGTGCATCTATTCTGAGTATTCTGCCCAGAAGTTTTTAGATAAGTTTGCATCAGAAAGCATTGTCCTAGTTGCCTCTATGAGTGTTCTATTGTTTCTCTCAGCCACATCATTTTGTTGAGGTGTTCTAGGTGCTGAGAAGTTGTGTTTAATTCCATGGTCATTGTAGTAGACATCTATTCTTGTTTGATTAAATTCAATGCCATGATCACTTTTAATTGTGATGACTTTTATTCCTTTTTCATTTTGAATCTATCTAAGAAACCTTGTCAGCAAACTACAAGTTTCACTCTTTTTATGTAAGAACATTACACAAGTATATCTGGATTAATCATCTACTATAATTAGAGTGTACTTCTTTCTGTTTAAGCTTTCTACCTTAACTCGACCAAAAAGATCCATATGTAATAATTCAAGAATTCTAGTTGATTCTGAAGAGTTTAAGGGTTTAAAGCTTACCCTAGTCTGCATTCCTTCCTGACATGGTCTACATAATTTATCCTTTTTGAAGCTTATTTAAGGAAGTCCTCTTACTTGGTTTTCTGAGAATAATATGGCTATTGTTTTGAAATTAAGATGAGCTAATATTTTGTGTCATAGCCAGTTTGTATCTTCAGCTTCTTTAGTATAGAAGCATGCTATTTGTTCTGACTGTGATGAATCAAAGTCTACTGTATAAATGTTTTCTTTCCTTAATCTTAGTAATTTGACTTCTTGTGTAATTTATCCTTTACTTGGCATGTATCATAAGTGAATGATACATCATAATTTTTATCACACTATTGACTGATAGATAGCAGGTTATGTTCTAAGCTTTTAAAATAAGCAACATCTCTAAAGATTAAGGAATCTGTACCAAGGGTTCCATAACCTTTAGTTGTACCTGCCTTTTCTCCTCCAATTATGACAAGAGGTCATTGTTCCTTTCTATAATCTTCAAGGATGGATTTGTTTCCTGTCATGTGTCTTGAGCATCCACTGTCCAGATACCATATGCCTTTTTATCTTTCCTGCATTGAAAACATAGAGAGCTTGTACATGGTACCCACTTATATGGGTCCTCATTGGTTAGCTTTTGGAACCCACACTTGAATTATCTTCTTGTGAGAATTTCAGCATTAAAAGGACTTATGGCCAAGGTTTCCATAGGTAAAGCAGAAGACCTTTAGTCTTGTGTTTATTAGTGGTCTCCTCCACTCTGTCTGCTGCAATTGACATGAACAGATGTGTCTCAAGTATGGTTTTCTCCAAGTTGTTCTGGAGATTCTTGGCCTTCCACATTTTATGATAAGCTTGTTTTGGTCTTCTGCTCCAGCTCTTTTTGGTTTGAGGAGTAGAGGATTTACTTTGAAGTAAAGATCTCTTCTACACACTGTTCTTGCTTTTTGGTTCTTTCTGTGCAGTGGAGCTTTTACTCTTTTGCATATTATGTACAGTAGAGTTTTTGCTCTTATGTACACCTGCTGCAGTAGAGGTATTATTCTTCTGCATTACTGATGCAGTTGAGGTCTTCCTCTTCTGCATAGTTTTTGTAGTAGTCTGCTTTGTTTTCTTGGCAATGACTTTCTTGTCTGCATTATTATACAACCAGTCATTATATTCTAACCTAGTTTTATCATGGGAGGATTGACCTGTATT
>LIEC01012583.1:85323-202435 GCA_001925005.1 Drosera capensis | reverse complement strand
GGCTCATTGATTGACAGAATGTTCAAAGATAAGCGGCTTGACCTTGCCTTGAAATTCGTATCTAAGATGTTGGAAAGTTCTTGTGCTCCTAATGTTGTTATCTACACGGAGATGATTGATGGCCTTTGCAAAGTTCAGAAGACAGAGGAGGCTTATAAGCTTCTGCTATTGATGGATGAGAAGGGTTGTCGTCCTAATGTCGTTTCATATACAGCACTAATTGACGGTTTTGGGAAAGCTGGCAAAGTTGACAGATGCCTCGAGCTCTTCAAGGAGATGGGGGAAAAAGGTTGTGTTCCAAATTACATTACGTATAGAGTTTTGATAAATCATTGTTGCTCAGCTGGCTTGTTGGATGATGCGTACAACTTATTAGAAGAGATGAAACAGATGTATTGGCCTTTACATGCAGCAAGCTATCAAAAGGTCATTGACGGGTTCAGCAGGGAGTTTTTAATCTCTAATGGACTTCTAGATGCTATAGGAGAGAAAGATAGTGTGCCGCTTGTTCCAACTTACAGGATTTTGATAGATAGCCTAACCAAAGCTGGTAGACTAGAAACAGCTTTGCAACTGTATAAAGAGATTGCATCCTCATCCCAGAAATGTATCGCGGGCAGTACATGTTCTTTGTTGATCAAGAGCCTTTGCCTTGCATCCAAGGTGGAGGAAGGTTTTGATATATTTGCAGATAACTTAAAGCGGGGCGGTACATGTGAGTTGGATGTATTTTTTCATCTTATCCTTGGACTTACGAAACTCGGCCGGTGGGATGAAGCCCTTCAACTATCACATAGTATATGCTACATGGTTTGTTCCCCTTTTTTCCTCTTGTGTCGTGTTAAAGCTCTTCCTGCAATTTACTAGTACTTTCTGAAGCTGTAGTTCATTTTTTTTTTCTATTCTTTGTCTTGTTAGATTAATCATATGAATGTGAAGTAGTTTGAAGACTGCTGAAGGAATTGGATCGTCAAAGTTTGAAGTGAGTTGGGGTCAACATGTTATAGAAGTGTTCAAGGTCTGTGAGACCATGGCCATTCAAGTTTCATTTTCTGTCTCTTGATAAAATGGTCATTCCTCTTTCTGCAATTGAATAGGACGTGAGACCAAATTTTGTGGTTGATACGCATGAAGACTGCATGAAAAGGTGCTCTAAGTCTCTGATCAGATACGTGGGTAAAAGAGCAGTTTGTTCTTTGGGTAAGCATTGGAGTCATCCAGGCACACTACTCTGTGATGCTGCGTATTGAAGGGCTGCATTAGGGATCAATGAGTATGCGCAACGAGTGATCAATTGAATTCGAAGTTGAATCAAGTGCTTGCCTACTTGTTGCGTCCTCGACCTAGCTTAACTACGCAAGAACTCATGTATGGGACTAGGCCATATATGCTCTTTTGGTTTGCTTTTTAGGTTTTGTCAATGAAGTGTGCCCCGTCTCTAGTGATTTATGATGAAGTTCCATCTGGGGTTGCAACTTATGTGGTTTTCTCCTTTTTTGGTTTGTGGCAGATTTGCATGCAGGTCCTCGTTACTTGTCATTGCTAAGTGAACTAAACATCTGTAATAATGTGCTGACGCAGTTGGCACCAGATGACGCACTGCTATTCTGATAAAGCTTATTGTAAGTGCTTTGTACTGGTGCCAGTGCCCGTGCCCCATATCTATGCTGCGACTGTGTGACTGTGCCGGGAGGACGCAGCTGCAGCTGTATGATTTGCTGTTTATGTAGACAGACAGAAAATCCCCGGAAATTTGCACATGGTTTAGTGGAAATCTTAGATGATGGTAAGCATGCTTTTTTATGCCCCATCACATTGCTGATTACATAAGAAATTTGATTACCAAAGATTTTGTAGATTGATTCACGTATCATTGTTTGTTTGTTTTTTTCTGTTCATTTTGAAGGTACATGCAGGAAAAAAATGGTAATACAGTATCGCCACAGCCCTTTCCTGGAGTTGTGGCGCGCTAGACTGCTTCAGTTCCATATTAAAATGCCAATAATGAAAGTCACTAAGATTTTTTGAAATATTACTACATTGAGCTTGTAAGCTTTTGTCATGTAAATCGTTATCATGTTTTTGAGGGAATGCACTGATCTCTTCGCTGTAGGTCAAATGTATCCAACTGTGTAAAAGCAAACCATGAATCTGTTTGTGGAATTTCAGTCTTCAAACTCTCGAGCGAAATTTAACTCCACACTCCGAGTAAGATGGTCAGTGCACTGATTCTTAGATATGTTACAATAAGACGTAACTCGTTGCAATCCAAGTCTTGAGATTCTGATGCTGGCGATTTGGCTGAGACTTGCTGATACTGACATCCCACCTCGGCCATCAACTCATGCTATGCTGTGTGGAATCAATACGTGCGATGTTGTAATTCATAGTCTACATTGGACAATAAAACGGCGTACACCCTACCACACTAGATATACGACTTCGTAGAATAGTGAGATTATTTCTGCAGGGCACAGGGAAAACTTTAGTATTGCCATTGGTGAAACTCGTACACTCCGTTAGCTGAAGCTTGAATGCAATGGTGATGAGGATGACCTTGAAATGAGATCTGAATACATCGACCGCAAACCAACGTCCTTGGAAATCCTTCGATTCCATTTAGTCCGAGGAGTCATGATGCCGTTGAGAATGCCTTGCTTTCTTTTGATGCCTATGAGAATGCCTCTCAGCTTCATCTTCTCTCTGCAAAGAGCTCCTTGGCCTTCGAGGCGGAGATGGCATCTGCAACCGTTCACAAGAGAAGCAGGCCACAGATCTCAGTTAGAAGGTTGCCAGATGATAAACTTCGCCCATTATTGAACAGCAATTGAATCAAAGAGCCCCTCAAAATATTCAGTTCAACCCCATACCATATCGCACAACTCTTGTTATGATAACTTCAAATTTGTTGCCGATTCAATATCCCCAACTGCTTATGCGTACTTTTCTTATAGCATTTGATACAATGATGTCATAGACTCAAGTCAATGATTAAAAATTACAAATGGTATTGCGACGCTATAGAGAAATCCCAAATCTAGGTAGTTCATTTCTTTACCATTAGGATTACCTAAGAAATGGTTAAAAAGAAAGGCACAGCGAGGAGCAAAATCACCTCAAAGCGTGACTTGTATCTTCCTTCTGGGGGAGGAGGAATCCCAAGCCTCTTCAAATCATCATATGGGATCGGCCGCCTAGATTTTATCAAGAAAACTGTTAGGAGCATAAAAGGTACAGTCACAATGAAAGAAATCTATATCATGATAATGCGCAATCTGACCGAGAAAGAAAGGGGGGAAAAAAGACATACAGAGGGGCACGAAATGGCCGCTCTCGTCCTCCAAAGCGTAGTTGCCCTGATTCCTTCTTGCCCCCAAGCCCCCCACCTTCAAAGAAGAAGAAGATAATATCAGAGCATAAGACATACAAATCAACCTGCAATAGAAAGACATTAGTAGTGGCGTTTACAAACCTAGCCTTCTTGGAATCCATCCTGGCATCAATTGTTGCCTACTGTAATCAACAATGATCTCAGAGTCGTCAATAATCGTATGATGGGCTTCCTAGATTTCAGGATTGGAAAAATTAAAACATAAAAATTGCTCAAACACCAGCAAATGGAGTAGAAAGAAATGCCATGTAGATAACAGAATGACAAAGATCGGAGCTTATTCGGAATCTCTATGCCAAAAGTGGTATAAAGGTTCGTATATTTTATCTGTCCATATACGCATCAGCAGAAAATGACATTTGGGGCTTGAAACAACTACTCTGGAAATCTAGTGACTAACCACAAATACTCTGATATCAATTTATGTGAGGAATCCAACCCTGTTGAATCTCAAGCTAGTGATAAAGACTACTCTGATCTTAGAAAAGCTAATGTGTCCCAAGAATAACTGCTAAAAATTTCCAGGAATCTTTATTTAACAGTCTCGCTCCTGAGCTGAAAATGACCAAAGAGGGGAAAATACACATAAAACTAAAGAAAAGGTCAACATATAAACAAGGGATTTCATGAGAGAAAAAGGATTACCGCGTAAGCATGCCTCATTTCACTGTCTCTATGGTATTCAACAAAAGCATAACGGCATGAAGCACCAGTAACTGAAAACACGTAGTGCTCAAGTAAAAAAACAGATTCTAAGCATGCCAATGCATGAGGAAGATGAATGCTAATAATCACGAACTATGACAATTGTAATTTGCTCAATTTTCACTTCTTAAGAAAAAAGAGATTATCTTGTTTTAAACTAATCAAGCATGTTCAATAAAAAAACAAGCTTGGTAACATGGAAAGAAGACAAAGGATAAAAACGGAAAGCTACCAAAGCTATGGGGATTCTTGTTTCAAATGTCAAAATGATTTGCCTTCTTTCTAGCTATTCCATGGCTATACAAAAAAAAAACCAAAACAAAGTTTACCTATGTCCCTCACCAACTGCAGATTCTTGACTTTACCATATCTGCTCATAGCCTGAGTTCAAACAAAAGTGTCTAGAATTAAGCTTAAGCTTCATCAAAAAATCAGGAAAAGCAAAATGAAAAATCTAAAGCAACCTCCGGATTGTAATTAAACTCTAGACCTTATGTAGGGTATCTTCAGTTGTAGAGTCTGAGAGGCGACCGACAAACAGCGTGCAATAAGGGTCTTCAATAATCTTTGGATCACCCAATGGATCATCTGAGATACAAATATATTACATTGAGGGAAAAACAACAAAGAAAGAAAAAAGGCAGAAAAGAATCTATAAAAAGAAAGAGTACAGAGGCCTGCAGAGGAGCAAAGGAGAGCTCTGTAAACAGCATTGTCATGGGGGAGAATATCAGTCCCATCTATACTTCCAGCTTGAATTGGATGGTAGGTCTCCGAGTAAAACACAGAGTTTATGTTGTTAGCCCCCATTTTTTCATGGATACGGACTTTTCTCCAGACCAATCGTCAAACTGTAAACAATACTTCAGCATTAAGCACTCTTTTAAAGTTCTAAGGTAAATGAAGGACACAATTTCTATGCAAAGCCGTGCAATATCTCATTAGAACTTGCTCCTAGATCAATGAAGCACTATCAGTTTGACAAAAAAAAAAAAGCGCCACAAGAGGCCACTTAAGTGGTGTGCGATGTGATAGAATCGTAACTCGGGAGTATAGAACATGGAAAACTACTTTCACGCGAAACTAAAGTATTCACTATTCACCATAATTAAAGTTTTTCAACAAGAGTACTAAACATATGTTTTTGCACAGAGACAAATCTATTCCCAAATGAGCTGTGTTCAACATAGGTTCTCCAAAGAAACGAGATGATCTAAACTAAGAATACCAACAAATGGAGCACGTTGAACTTTTATTAACACGCAACCATATAAAACTGAACCAAATCAACAATGTCAGTCAAAAACCAGCATCAAACAACCTACTAATAAAGACATCCACGAAGTCGCATGTTCATCATAAGATTCAGATAACTTACATCACTGAGAAAAGGGCATCCGATAAATCCACAAAGAAACCAAGAAAATCGATCCCACACCCAATGCAATTCATTCAAGCACCGATTTTAGGCCCGGAACAAAGTGCGATACTACCAATTTTTCCAGTCAAAATTCGATGGGATTTCTACATGCAGTGTTGGGAAATTCAACATATAAACCATGCATACCAAATCAACCCAAACAATCAAACCAATCTCAAATTAAAACAAAACAAAGATAAATCAAAGTGAAGTTCGAAGTAATTTATACTTTCAAATTAGATCTAGGGTTTTGAGAGATTGAAGACGACGACCACGGGGGGCAGCTGGAGCACGACGACGACGGCTGCCTGCGGCGGTGGCCATAGAGGTGTACGTCAACGTCGTGCACGTCTATCGCGATTTGATCTCGTTTCAACCGTCATGCACCTAGATCAACGTCGTCGAAGGTCGCCGTCCAACACCCTACAACAACGTCGTCGAAGGCGTCAAGGAAACGGAAAGGGGAGAGCAGGAACCCAAGGCACAGGAGGTAAGGGAATCAGAGAGGGCAAAGTAGGCCGGGAGGGAGTCGAGGAGGGAGAGTGGCAACGGTGAGAGTTGGAGACGAAGGGAGCGACGGCGTCGAGAGGAGATTTGATGGGGGTGAGGAAATTAGAATTTGATATATTAATATCAGTGAAAAGCGATAAAGAAGGGGGGAAAAAGTTTAATTTTGTAGAGAGATGATTAATTGATAATTGATGTGGTTGGTGCTGGGCCAGACAATTTTTGTAGAAGATTCAAAAGTGTTAATTGGGTTAGTTAATTTATTGGATTATATCTATGAAAAAAATATGCTGAGATCTATTTGATTCGTTAGTTGTTAGATTCTTATGGTTTTTCGTCAAAATCGTCGAGTTCAACTATTTTTTCAAAGTTTAATCGTGTGAAATTATGTTCTTAATTATCAATAATAACGCAAAAGAAATGACACATATAATGAATATAATGTAATTTTTAAGACACATAAGTTTATTATAATATTATTATTTTAACTAATATGGTCTAAGTATTTTTTTTTCTTAATTTCCTTCGGGAGTTTCTTCAGTGGCTCTTGACGATTTGTTATAGTTAATAAAAAACCCCTTGAAAATCAAATTTTTTTTCCTAAGTCATTGAGTTTTTTCTCACAGATTAAGGTTTTTATTTTCATGTGCGAGATGAAATGAAATTGGAATGAGTTAAAGCAAGCCTGCATTGCATCTAAAATGTTACACCAAGTTATGAATAATGTGACGTTTTAATAATACCTGCAGTAAGATAACATGTAATATTTTAATTGTTTGGCAAATGATGTATAATCTGTTAGTTTTTGAAAGATGATTGTATAATATTCTAGTTATTGGAAGATGCGGTGTATAATGTTTTGACTACTGAAAAATGTATTATAAAATAACTTTATAACTATTTTTTCAAAATATAATGATATGTACAAATAATTCCTTTGAATTCTATATATAAAACTCGATGGAGTTGTTTGGGTTTATTATGGATTTTAGCTATAACGGTATAACGTCAAGTGTCAGGTGAGCTGGAAGCCGGGACGTTACAAGCCCAAGCTAAATGTTTCATTGTATGTTTAATTTATCTGGATTGAAAAATAGTAATAAATCTTATTCCTTCCATTAAAAAATTGAAATAATTTTCTAATTTATCCATTTCAAAAAAATGAAATCTAACCATATAAAAAAATTTGAGTTAAATTTATTCAATTATCTTTATTGTTCATTTTATATCATTTCATCATACTTCATTATCATTTTTCTCTTTTCTTCTCTTCTACTCCCACGTTCAAAGAACAAATGAGTCATTTATATCAAATTTAACACAATTTCATAATAACCGTATATAATAAATTTATTTCAATTAATTTGAAACGAAAAAGTACGATATAATAAGATATATAAGGATTTTTCTCCTTGGTTTGAATAAGACAGATGCTATCAATAATTTATTGATATAACCTATGTAGGTTTGTTTATCATACGATAAAAACACATAGTAGAATCATTTGATCAAAGTTTGAGATTATAATCCATGTCACATTTATATAGACAAACTCACCCTCGGATTATCCATTAATTAAAGTAGTCCCTGGACCTTGGACCTTGGGCCGTGGGCCTTGTATGGGATTGGTAGGGATAGGGATAGCGGTAGCATCAGCCTGATTTTCTTCTGATTTTGAAAAGCACATTCACCTTCACCAGTTCAAATATGACGCATTGGCAACAGTGGCCACTAGCCTTGGCCTGGCATGGAATCCACAATCCATGCAAAGCAATTTCCAATTCCAATATCATCAATATTTTTTTCCTTGGACGCATTTACTCCCTCATTTCATCTCAGCTCATCTCTCTCCCCATTTAATACCTTCACCTACACTCGCCCGTTTCTGTACCAGGCTTGCAACTTTGCCTTCCCATTCCTCCCATGGCATTTACTTCCCCCTATTAATATTCAATCCCATTCTCCTTTTCTCCCAATCTCTCATTGTTTTGTTCCCTTTTTCATCCATTTTGAATCTCCTTTTTTATTTGGTATGTTGCGAAATCTGTGTTATCCATGTCCATGATTGAAACCCTCTGTGGTTTCAAGCTGACGGGTTCTTTTTGTTTTGCTCAAAATAGTGCCGTACAATGACGAAAGTGTTTCAAGGTTGAATCTTGAACTTGTTTGAGTATGAATCTTTGATGTTGTTGTATACCCTTTTGGTTTTGCTCATCTGGGCTGGAGTTGAAGAATGGATTTTCTGCTAGCAGGTAAGCGATTTGCTGCTAAAGCAAGATGGAGAATTATGGGGTTTGGGAAATTTGGGTGCTTGGTGGTGGTAGACGTTTCTGTTTCCTGATTAGAGCTAGAATGTACATTGAGTTCCACTTTGATTTGCATTAGGGTTTGTGCAAGCTCAGAGCTGGTGTGGTTTTGGGATGCAAAAACCAGTTCATTTGAGCTTGATTTTGGGTTTTCTATAATGAGAACTCAAATCAGTACAAGAATGCTGAAATGGGGCTTGAGAGTTAGCAACTGGGAGTCCAAATTTGTGTCCCAGACGCTGATTTTCGCTGTCATTGCTTCGAGTTTCTTATGGGAATATGTATCAGGTCTTGGATCAATGTCATCGATCGCTATTTCATATGGCGAAAGAGGACCTGTGTTCTGTGGATTGAAATCAGATGGGTCTCATCTAGTGACCTGTTATGGCCAAAACCCAGCCATTCTATATGGAACTCCTGCACATTTCCCCTTCTTGGGTATAACAGGTGGCGACAGCTTCGTCTGCGGGCTTCTGATGGAGTCTAGCCTGCCTTATTGTTGGGGAAGCAGTGCTTTCATTTCAATGGGTGTGCCTCAGCCAATGACAGAAGGCGCTCAGTACTTGGAGATCAGCGCGGGTGATAACCATCTGTGTGCTTTGAGGAAACCCTTGATGGGTAGAATGAGGAACACTTCATTGGTTGATTGTTGGGGATATAACATGACTTCAAAGCATGTGTTTGATGGCCAGATCAAGAGTATCTCGGCTGGGTCGGAGTTTAACTGTGGATTGTTTGCTGAAAACAGGACCGCGTTTTGTTGGGGTGATGAGACTAGCAGCAATGTCATCAGCCTGATACCTAAGGATTTGAGGTTCCAGCTGATTGCAGCTGGCGGTTATCATGCTTGTGGGATTTTTGAAGGGGTAGATGCCAAAGTCTTTTGTTGGGGGAGCCTGAACACCGAAGAGGAGCTTACTAGTGGGTATACAGGCAACGGCAATGTGGATTCACCACCTAGGGATCCAATGCTGACCGTCGTTGGAGGGAAATTCCATGCTTGTGGTATCAAGGGCTATGACCGTGGACTCACTTGCTGGGGTGTTTGGATGGAGCAAAGCACGCCGCCTCCTGTTGGTCGAAAGTTCTATGGAATTGCTGCAGGGGACTATTTTAGCTGTGGAATACTGGCTGATAAGTCTCTACAACCATGGTGTTGGGGCATGGGATTCCCCAAGTCTCTGCCTCTCGCCGTCTCTCCCGGGACATGCCAGCAATCCCCTTGCCAATCTGGTTTCTACGAATTAAGTCAATCATGCCACGACCCTCAATCCCATATTTGTGTGCCCTGTCGGAATTCTTGTTTGCAGGATGAGACTCAATGCGCTGGTCCTGATAATAATGGACGGTGCGTTTCTAACTGCTCTACCTGCCCATCAACCGAATGTTCATCTAACTGTTCTTTGGTTTCTGCTTCAAATTTTCCACATGGAAAGAAGATTTCTGGATTTTGGGCTGTTCAACTTCCTATCATAGTTGCTGAGGCTGTTTTTGCAGCTTTCCTGGTTTGTTCTGCAACCTTGATAGCAATTTTGTATGTGAAATATAGGCTTCGCAATTGTCAGTGTTCAAAGTTGCCGGCATTGGACTGCCAGAAAAACGGCTTGAATGTTACTTCTCCGAAGGTTCGGCCTGAGTTGGAAGAGCTCAAGGTGAGGAGGGCTCAAATGTTTACGTATGAAGAGCTTGAGAGAGCAACAAGGGGGTTCAAAGAAGAGTCGGTAGTTGGCAAGGGAAGCTTTTCATGTGTGTTCAAAGGGGTTCTAAAGGATGGAACTGTAGTCGCGGTCAAAAGAGCCATAATGTCTTTGGACATGAAGAAGAGTTCCAAAGAGTTCCGTACGGAGCTTGATCTTCTCTCGCGATTAAATCATGCTCATCTCCTCAACCTTCTCGGCTATTGTGAAGAAGGCGGGGAGAGGCTTCTGGTTTATGAATACATGGCCCATGGATCATTGCACCAACACCTCCATGGAAAGAACAAGGTCCTGAAACAGCAACTGGATTGGATAAAGAGGGTGACTATTGCTGTCCAGGCAGCTCGTGGGATCGAGTACTTGCACGGCTATGCTTGCCCTCCTGTGATACACCGTGACATAAAGTCCTCAAACATTCTCATCGACCGAGAGCATAATGCCCGAGTGGCAGATTTCGGGCTCTCCCTTCTGGGCCCTGCCAACAGCAGCTCGCCATTAGCGGAACTCCCAGCAGGGACTCTTGGATATCTCGACCCTGAGTACTACCGACTCCACTACCTAACAACAAAATCTGATGTCTACAGCTTCGGCGTCCTGCTTCTTGAAATCCTGAGTGGCAGGAAAGCAATAGATATGCAGTACGAGGATGGGAACATAGTGGAATGGGCAGTGCCCTTGATCAAAGCCAGAGACATAAACGCCATCCTTGACCCTGTTTTAAAACCTCCTCCTGAGATCGAAGCACTGAAAAGGATTGCGAATGTGGCTTGCAAGTGTGTGAGAATGAGAGGCAAAGATAGGCCAACAATGGACAAGGTGACCACCGCCTTGGAGCGTGCTCTTGCGTTACTAATGGGTAGTCCCTGCAGCGAGCAACCAATCCTGCCTACAGAGGTCATCTTGGGAAGCTCCAGGATGCACAAGAAATCGTCCCAGAGATCCTCAAACCAATCAGAAACAGACGTCGAGGATCAAAGGTTTGAGTTCAGAGCCCCATCCTGGATAACATTCCCTAGCGTGACCTCATCTCAGAGGAGAAAGTCATCGGTCTCTGATGCAGATGTCGAACCCAAGAACCCTGAAGGCAGGAACGGTGTCGAGAGTGGAAGAAAGGTTGCGGAAGGCCTGAGAAGCTTGGAGGAAGAAATCGGACCAGCTTCGCCGCAGGAGAGCCTGTTTTTGAAGCATAATTTCTGAGCCTTGGTATAAAGGTGTTGAGTACATTCTTGGCTGATATCCGATAATGGTAATGCGCTTGGTAACTGGTGTATGCTTATCAAATTCTTTGACAATATAATTGTAGGATGAAGTTAGTGTTTGCTTTTTGTGTAGATCTTCGCAGTAGGAGCGACGGAACTCTTGTTTGTTTAACCATGCTAATTCTGAATGCTAATTATTCGAGCTGATCTATTTTGGAACAACTAATTCTGATACGTTGATTTTTATTGTAATTGTGAGTTACGTCTTGTGACCAGTTCATGGAACCGATATCGTCGTGATTAAAATGATGCTCGCTATATCATATGATCTGATTACATTTTACAGGTTAGATGAAGCCTACGCTAGAGCTACAACCACCGGTTGAGATCTCTCTCGAAGACATCCCCCTGGGCACTATAGCTTATCGGCCCAACCAGTTGAGGCGTGGCCGGAACTCATTGTGATTGCCACTGGTAGTAAACCGGCACCATAACGTTAACCAGATCTTCAGGTTCTTGGTTCACTGTAGGTTGGCGCTACAATGCCATCACAGGTGTTGCCGTGCCTGGATGTGCTTTAATCTGGGACAGTTTCTTTTGGTCTGTCACAAATGCATCCTGACTAATTGTTCATTTTACATGCGATGAAAACCAGTCTGTTTTCTAAGACAGAATAATGAGTTATTGACAATGATTCTTATATTTTATAAAAATAATAATAATTCAACAATTCAGATAATTTCATGTGAATAATAAATAGGATGACACGAGGTGGAGGAGAGTAAACAATCTTGTCACGAGGAAGAAGTCACCATTACTGCTGCAGTGCACCGGTGGAGAGTGTTTCGTAATTTTCGTTTCGTGTGGGGGTCTTTGTCTTTCCCAAGGGGAGTCCAAATCCGAGTCGCACCCCACTCACTCGGAACACA
This sequence comes from Drosera capensis, assembly GCA_001925005.1. Taxonomy (NCBI): domain Eukaryota; kingdom Viridiplantae; phylum Streptophyta; class Magnoliopsida; order Caryophyllales; family Droseraceae; genus Drosera; species Drosera capensis. Next base: position 190,281 of record LIEC01012583.1, on the reverse strand, counting down.
CGCAAAAACACACATACACACACTCGTCAGTGACGGCTCTTTTGCCCACCCTTTTTCCTTCACCTTTCCCATCCCACTGGCTTTTTCGTTCTCCGCTCCCTCGCCGCCTCTCATCTCAATCTTCCCCGCCGCCGTCGCAACCGCAATGAACCGTTTCTTCTTCTCCCCTCCGCCGCCGCTTCCGGTTTCTATCTTGTACTCATCTCAAGCATTGTCCATTCCAGTTCACGAGGCCACGCTGTCAGGTTTTGCTCGATAATCGAAGCTCGAAGATGCAGAAAGAGATCCACATCGAAGGTATCCGAAACTTCTTTCCTCTTCCTTCGAGCTTAATTGTATATTGCTTGCTTGAAATGTGCCTAGTTTCATGTGAATGTGATGTGGTGGGAGAGATTCGTGTTGTTTTGTGTGTTTTGTAATTTGGATGGTTTTGGATCTGATTAGGAGGAGGGATTTGAAGTGGTTATGAGATTTTTGGATGATTAGGGTGGAATTAGTTTGGGCGTGGGTGTTGATTTCACCACATTGATCAATCATTATTGGTGTTGCTAGTTTGGGGACTCATTGCCCTAATTAGGAGACTGATTGGTCATTTATTTCTTATAAAGTTGATATGTGTGAAATTTTGCAAGAAAGATGTAAATGTTAACCTCATGTGCTACAACTATTCGCATTGAGGTCCTCAGGCTCGGGGATACAAAGAAACATTTGTTTGTTATGTTTCAGTAACATTGGAGCCTTCGAATGAAATGGAGCGGGAAAAGATGCAGCCAAAAGACTCCGGTGCAGGAAACCAATGTTGAGGTAGGAGATCAAGTTAAAATGTTTGGGATTTGGGGACTTGTATCAAAGTTTGTTATTCAAGGTGAATGAGATGCTAGAGAAATGTAAGGCAAATGTCATGTGTGCTTGTATTTATATATGAGTGTAATTCCACCGGGGTTTTGTATTGCAGTTTGTGAGCTGATTTGCGCTTCTTCGAAATAATTGAGCTAGGAAGTAATCTTGACTTCTTGGGAAAAAGAAGTCTATTTGAAGGACAGTTTGGGAATTCAGTTAACATATAGGTTATGGTTCAAGTACCACTGCTTCTAATATTCCTGTGTTGATTATATCTTCGACTATTCTCTATGTGGAATAATCAATATCCAGATCATGACGAAGCTTTGACAACTGGATGGTACGTTCAAGAACTATCTACAGTCATCTTCTGGGATTTCCATCCCTTAAAAGATCTTCATAGTTCATACTTAAATGTGCTGAGTGGTTGAGTTCCTAAATCATTTTTAAGGGTAGTCTGTTGTGCCATTAACAGCATGGAATTTTTCCACTTTGAAATTCATTCTACATTAGTAATTCTTGAGTTGTCTTGAGAACCGATTTAAACCTTGGCGAGCAAGTAGCAATGATTTACAGGGTTGTCATCTTTCAAAACTTTTTTTAGTTAGTTGTGTTGAATTGTTGGTATTTGTGATCCCCGTTGTTCCTTCTCTATCAAGTGCACATTAATACGCATCTGTGTTGAATCTTTTGGATTTCGTACTAGTTGAGTCTTTGACAGGATTGCATGGTTTTTATCATGTAACTTGGGACGGTACCATAGGAACAGACCTTCATATGTACCTTTTCTCCTGCAGTGGCATTTTACATATCACCATTACTAGACTTTACTAAATTTCTTGTTCATTTGCTACCTCTTTTCTCTTCCCTATGTTTCCAGGATTTCTTAAGATTAATATTTCGATAAAATTGGTGCAGGAACCTTTTCCCAATTATTCCTTCTATTTGGTTTCTGGCTGACCTTTTATGAAGCTGTGGTTGCTGCTCAAGAGCTGACTGAACAAAATCATCTTCCTTTGAAGTCAGAGTTTGCAAAGTCACCTAGTTATGAACTCTTCGAGCCAATAGAGTTTTCGCCTGCTGTTTTTCCAGATCATCCGCTTCCTACTGAACCTTTACCTCCCATGTATCCTACTTTTCCGAACACTTATAATCCTGTTTTGAGTGGGAAATGTCCCGCAAATTTTTCTGACATATCGAGCATCTTGGAGAGAACAGCTTCTGATTGTTCCCAACCTCTGGCAGTGTTTGTGGGAAATGCCATTTGCTGTCCACAGTTCAGCAGTTTGCTTCACATCTTTCAGGGCTACTACAGTCTAAGTTCCGCTGATCTTGTGTTGACGAACGTGACAGCAGATGATTGTTTTTCTGATATTATTACAGTTCTGGTCAGCCAAGGAGCGAATAGCTCAATTGATTCACTCTGTTCTCTAAATTCTTCAAGCCTTACCGGGGGATCCTGTCCTGTGAAAGATGTGCACTCTTTTGAGAAAAGAGTAAACACAAGCAAATTGTTGGAGGGTTGCGAGTTTGTCGATCCTCTAAAGGAGTGCTGCCGACCTGTTTGTCAGCCTGCAATTGTGGATGCCGCCCTACAGCTCGCAGCTGGACAACTCTCAATTGGAAGGACTAGGAATGTGATTGGCGGTGCAGTTGATGCTATTAATGATTGTAAGATGGTGGTTTACTCATGGCTTTCGAGGAAACTTCCTGCAGAGGCTGCTAATACTGCATTTCGAGCATTGACTGCATGCAAAGTGAACAAAGGTGATTCGATAAACTCAAAGTTGCTTGTTGTTGCTTAATGCTACACTTCTGTCATTTTTTACTCCACTGTTACGTGAAATGTCCTATGTCCATCGGCGTTGTGGTCATCTATTTGAAATTCGATCAAGCAACTTGTTGAGAATGTCCCATTCATACCTAGTTGTGGATCAAAAATCCTGAATTTATTCCTTAAAAAAAAGTGGATTGACAAAGCTCTACACTTACTATGAACAGTTATTGGTATTTTCAAGACATTATCTTTTGTATGCCTACATGCAGTGAATGACATGAACACATATTAACTGTATCAACTGCTGAGACTGAGCTTTCTATTGCAGTTTGCCCTCTGAAATTTGAGGAGCAGTCAGAAGTGGTAGAAGCTTGTCAAAACAAGGCGGCTCCAAGTCCATCCTGCTGCAGTGCTTTGACTAATTATGTTGGTGGAATACAGAAACAAATGCTGATTACTAACAAACAAGCCATAGTTTGTGCGACAATGTTTGCGTCGCTGCTACAGAATGCTGGTGTTATGACAAACGTTTACAAACTTTGTGATGTCGATTTGAAGGATTTTAATCTTCAAGGTACAAGTTATTTGTTGACCTTGATCTTGAATTTTGCTCATTACTGTAGCCTTTGTAACATTTGATTTCTTTGTGGCCTCTACATGTCTTGCTGGGCATTGGAACAGCTTTCGGACAACAAGGTTTGTACATCTATATCCTTAGCTCTAACTGCTGCTGCCAAATCTGTATATTGTGCTTCAATATCTTGCTAGTTAGCATGGGTGTTGAACAACGTCTCTGTGTGAGCACTGTGCATGGGTGGCAATGGTTACATCTGTATTTGTCATCCTTCTAGTTGGTCCAAATTACTTGCAGAATTTCTGATATGTCGAAATGCAGGGTGCCTTCTTGGAAGCTTACCTGTGGATGTAATATTCGACAACACATCTGGGTATAGCTTCTCGTGTGACTTGAATGATGATACTGAAGCCCCATGGCCCTTGTCATCTTCAATGGCCTCCTTTTCTCTTTGTGCAGGTCCACAAAACTTCTTCTCGCGTTTGTTTAGCCTTTTCTGATTTACCTTCCCTATGAGACTCTTGCATTAGGTTTTTCCAAGTCTCAAGAGGGCAACTCTTCTGGCTATGGCTGATCTCTTCTTTAATTGCGATCAAGAGTTGAACCATTTGGCGTGTTCTTAGAGTATGTGAAGTTGTCAACATAATGGCCTTACGACAGTATCTTGATGAATATTGTTTATTCTATGCAGAGAAGTCTTTAGCTGCATTGCCGACATCAAATTCATCTGGAGATCGTGGTGTGTAAAAATCTTATTGTTCTCTTTTCTCAATGCTTCTTCCGTTTGGAATCAATAGAAGTTGATGGATACCTGTTCTAGAAATCCTTGCAGGAAATGCTTTCTAAACTCTGTGCTAAAATTTTCATGCATTGTCTTTTTACAGGAACTCGTGGCAGTGGACTTGAATTTGCTTTGCCTTTGATTTTGCTCATTGTGTTTGTATTCTTGTAGCTTTTGTGATGAAAGACAAGTAACTTGTAGGTGTTGAGTGACGGTGCCTCGGGGAATTTTGATTGTGGCTAGTTTTAATGTACATTATCCGCATGTATAGCAAGCCATATGTCGTCGCTTATTTTGGTGGTAGATTTTGTAGCTATGACACATCTCCAGGATTTTTGCTCTGATTTGGTTCTTTTCTGAACTTGTTGCTGACATTTTAAACTCGTTGGAGGACGAATATGAATTCTTAATAATCAAAATTTGTTAGCAGATGAGTTCGAGAGTTTTATCATTACCTGGAGGGTTGAGAGATTGAATCCTTGGCAAAGTAATGAGATCACAAGCATGGACACGCAAAACCATTGATCATGATTAGTCACCATTGCAGAAGAATTGGATAGATCATATTCCGATAGACATTGAGCATATTTAGAATAAGTAAGATATGAACATCCTCCAGATTTTAGAAACAAGCTCATAGATCGAGTGGTAGTAAATGCTCCAGCAGTCTCTCATTTACGGCATAGATTATGGATAAATAATCGACTTCGAAGAGAGTCAATCATTTGTCGCAGAAATCACATAAATTAAATATAAGTAATCGATTTCGATTGAGTATGCGAAAGTTTATATTTAGGACTCAAAAAATGTAATGATATTATTATGTGTCAATAAGAATGAATGATGGATTGAGATTGAATGATTAGAGAATTTCAAAAATAAAAATAATTTTAAAATATCTTATAACGACACACAATTTGTGTCCTTTTTTTCTTATATTAAGTAAAAAATACAGCAGACTCATCATTGTGAAAATCAGTAATATTAATTTAACGAGACTCAACTTTTGTATCTTAAAAAAAATTGTTATATTATTATTTTAATTAGGTTGTCGGGTGACAAATATTATCAGTTTTTGAAACCGAAAAACAAAATAGAAGTTTGAATAAAACACACACATTCACACAATTCCAATTGAAGTGTTCAAACTAGTTGGGTTTGCTCACAACGTTACACTCAGATTTCCCCGTAAGTTGTTGCTCAGTAGTAACCTTACTGAAACCACTAAAGTCATTCAATCAAAAACAAATTGCTGTTGAATTCCGACTCACCTGAATTTGTATCCTGAAAACTTCAATCAGTAACAAAGCGACAGAACCTAAAACATAGATGCAATTTTTGAAAAGAAATGTCAAGACTTTTGTCCCCGAACTCCGACCATAACAAAAATTATGGCTCTCATCCTCGGAACGTGATTTCAAGGTATAAACATCTTCTGTACGAATCCACCAGAACATGAAAATACAGATTCACTATATACAACCCCGGAAAAAATAGCAACAATAACTGTGGAGACTATTTTTTTGGTATATGAAGCTGCTCCATCTTGCATCAGTAGAGCACCAGCACGAACGACTTGAATTTCTTCATTTGTCTGTTGAAAAATTGAGAACTGATACTGAAAAAATTATTTTCTAGCTTTTGCTTCCGCAACTCGGACAGGTGGTGATGATTGTGATCCTAGAGCCGCGGTAGCAGCGGAGTCCACATGTGAAAGGAGATACTCATATATCTTCTTTCTTAGCCTCTCGATTGTATCTTGCAACACCGCCACTTCATCCTCGCCTTTCTTAGACCCTATCTCTTCCAACCAGTCATTCACGCTTTTGAGCTGAGTCAACATGCCTGCTATTTGGGAATTGTCTGTCAATGTTGGTCTATCCACATTGCTATCCAAGAACCTTTCTGTGAATCCCAGAAACCAATCCTGCATCCAAGGATATAAATGATCAACAGGGTATACGGCTAGACAAATGAACAAAGCTGGAAAAAAGATCAGATCAATGGAACGCAAACAGAAAGTTGAAAACTTATTGTGCAGGACACCTTCTGGTAATCTCTATAAATGTCCTGTGCATCATTGAATACCTATTTGATCAAAGATGCACTACAACAGAGATGCATAAGAAAAGAAAAGGAAGTACAGTGTTGTTACCTGTGACTCCGTTTTCAACTTCTCTGCTAAGGCAATAACCTCAGCAAGACCACTTCCGCTGGCCCATTCGGTGGGAGAAAGTTGTGGCTTCTGCACAATGGGTAGCTTATCCCCAACTCCCTTCCTTGGAGTCAAGGGAGAAACAACTTTGGTTCCCACTGATTGCCGAGGTTTTAATTGTGTTTTTGGTGCAGCATTTTTGCTCGTGCCCTCAATGACCAAGATAGATTGATCAACAGTATTTGTTTTCTGGTTTGCAGTCAGAGAGGAAGTAGAAACAAGAGCAGATGACTGCCGATTAACATACACCGAAAAAGACCTGAGATCGGAAGCCAAAGCGGCATTGACCCAGGAAGCTGCTTGTTTTCGCATGTTTGATGTGATTTGAAGTGTTTCTTCTGCAAGTATGTCTTCAGAAGTTTGTGATGAGCCAGCCGAGGCAGACTTGGACAAGAAACTGGCAATAGACTGACCGTTGCTCAGGGTAGAAAAGAGGGCCAAGAACTGCTCCACTGCTGGCTGTGGATCATCCTCTTTCGCTGCTGAACTCAGCTCAGAGAACTTGCTAAAAATTCATAAGACATTATAATGCTTTAGAATTTAAAACTTGAAGGAGAACCCGTGAACTAAACGCTATATATTCAGTTATTCACACGACAATAATGAGGATGTAAAGAAAAGGGTGGAATGTGGGAAGGAACCATGTATAACAATGCAAGCAACAGGTAAGGAAACGCAAGAACAAAGTAAATTACAGTTTTGTGTAAACTATAAATACAACTGCAGGGTCACTGATAGGCTTTACCTACCCCTAGAAGGTGGAATTTTCATCCAGTAAGTCCCATTAGGGAAAGCTGGTCTAAACCATGATATGAAAAATGTGTCTCCCACCCAGAGATCCACTACCGTGCCACCGATTCTTCTTAGGTTTAAAATTGTTTGTGTAGCTCACGTGGAAGCATGTTCATATTGCTTAAAACAATTTTGCAGTCTGATTACATAAAAATCAACTAAGAGTATAACATGCAAAATCAGTTCCTTTCAAAAGCAAGCAGATCATGGACAGGTACCTCAGACAGCGAACTATAATCTCCGCTACTGAAGCTTCCTGCATTGCTTCTACCACTACCATTTGTGCAGCATCTCTACGCTTCAAAACTTCCTGAAAAAAGCAAGCAATGAATAAAAAAAATTGCTAGAAGAATCCGAGGAATAGTGATACCAGTAGGCTGAAGCCTTCAAAGTAGTATAGTGCATCTTGGACCATAGATGTAAATAGCAATAATGACGAATGATGAGGCAAGAAGTAGTAATTAAATATGGAATACAAGTAAACAACGAAACAAAAGTTGATCCAGGATCCACTACAAATAACCAGAGTTCAAAACTTCAAAACGTATCGACTTTATGAGGAAGATCAACTAATCCATTGGATGTCTCAACTTGTCTCAACTTGTCTCAACTTCGTTTAAGAATTTCCAGAAACAGTTGCAGTATGTACCTTCCCAAGCTTGGAAAGAGAGGGAGGAAGAGAAGTCCATGCAACACTCTCCTCCGTCAATTTCCTACTGCTAGCAGAAACCTTGACCAAACTCCCCATGAAACTTCCCTTGGTAGAATCCAAGGATTTTCTTCCTGAAGAATCTTTTTTCCTACTCGAATTCTCCATATCATCTGAAACTCCAGCCTTAGTAACGCTTTTCATAGAGACTGTGTTCTTAATATCCTGCTTCGACAACCTTGGTGTTCCAACAATATTATCTGAGTTGGATGACGGCCGCTCATTTGATAGTGAATTTCTCTTGGAAACCTGATCGAAACAAATCATCCAATGTTATTTAAAAACCACTGCATCAGTTGTATTTCACAAGAATCTAATGACAAAGCGAAAGCCAGTAGAGAAAAAAATTGATGGAGAGCTCACACTCACCGACGACCTCCCCGCAGCAGAAGACTTCAATTCCTGTTTATCGGAGCTCATATTCCCTTCCCAGCTCTTCCTCAACCCCTTTGGCCCCAACTCTAAACCCTGAACCGGATTCCTCGTTGAAGCCTCAACCCTAGGAGACGACTGCTTCTTCGCCAGCACACTCCCCACACTACTCGAATTCACCTTCTCCCTCAACCCTAACTTAGCAGACACCTTCTCCACCAATCCAAACCCCATTTTCGCAACTCCCCTCTCACTTCTCACCTTCGCCTGCTGTCTAACCTCATTCGAAAACCTCCCAAATGACTCTGCAACCGAATAACAACTGATCGGAGACGATGGCACTGACCTCACACCACCCTTCACCTCCTTCTTCCCCCACATATTCCCATTCCCATTCCCATTCCCCTGCTTCTTCTTGTCATTCGCCGCCATACTCTTCGACCTAGCAATCACTCCCCGTGCTTTCTCCTTCTCCTTCTCCTTCTCCTCCTTCACCAAACCCTTACTCATCCCACCATTTGAACTCACTCTCCCTGTCTTCGATTTCCCTTTCGGAGACAAGGCAAGAAAAGCCAACGAATCAGCAGCAACAATATCGACCGGATTCCCGACACACGGATGCCGTCCCAGCACCGGCCTCACTCCTCTCAGAATCGGCACCGACGACGCGGCCTCAAACCTCTCCACATGAACATACTGTCCTAGCTGGATCTTATCACTCATAATCAAATCCTCATCATCATCAGGCAAGGAAACATAAGTCGCGTGAGAGGAGTCCGATACCTTGAGGTAGAACCCTCGGTTCTGAAACAGGTCGCCACCGGCGAGGGAAGGGACGATGGAGACGACTTGGAGGAGAGACGAGCGGTGGTCGCCGGCGATGTTGATTGGCGTGTTCATGTGTTGGAGGAGCTGGAGCAGCACGCCCGGGACCAGAGTCGCCATTGATGAAGGGATTCGGGCATTCGATACCCTAACCCTATTCGGAGGGGGTGTGATGGTGGCGGCGGCGAAGGGGAAGAGTGAGGGAACTGAAGTGGTGTTTGATTGGAGTGTTGTGGGGTGGTGTGGTGTCGTTTTCGGGTCCAGGCGAGGAATTATTGTTCCTTTTTTGGGGGGTGGATCAGAGTGTGTAAGTAAGTTTGGGCAGACTGTGTGGGTCAACAAAAATTGGATCACATCTAATCATCTCCCAATCTCTCATCCCATTTATATAAATGAAGACAAATAATAAAAAAGAAAGGTACATTATGAGGAGGGTGATTATCACCTCTTCATGTGTGGGTATTATGTAATGGTTGTAAATGTTATCATGAATGATAATGAATGTGGTGAGTTGAAGATATATGTATGTGGATCTGTTGATACAGGTGATTATAAAGTTATTGTCTAATCTTTTATTTTTGTTTTAGTTGATCATGACTAAACATTAAAAGTATATTCCCTTCGTTCAATAAAAAATATAACGTTGTATCATCATTATATTATTTAACATGTATTTTGATAAATTTCGTTATTTGTCTAAATATAACTAGCTTAAGGCTGAAGTATATAAGTTAAAATATCATTATTATTTCATGATAATTTTACATAAAACGATGTTTAATTGTTCTACGGACGATTCGTAAATAATATCATTTTTTCATAGCATAATCATTTATTTTTGTTTACATCCACAAATTTTTTTGTCTATGAGGTCTATCCTCAATAAGAATGCTACCGGTTCTTATGTTTCCTATTGAGGAATAAATTAACAAACAATTTCGTATTTATTCTAAGACTGAGTCTCTCCCGTTTAAGTAAATTAAGTTTATTGAAGAAACAAATTAACATAGACATTTAACATCGTATGAGTAAAAGAATCGAAGATTAGAAGAACAAGTACCAGGTTGCCAAGCATGATTCTTTTGTTTGTCTTGGTCTGTTCCTGTGAAGAAGCCCCTGAATATAATCATATGCGATCTTCTTAAAGAGGAAAAGAGGACTGTAATCAACTACTACTATGAAATTGGTAACCTCTCGCAGGCTCGCAGCAAATGCATTGGTCATGTTTTCAAGCATACAATAAAGAAACACGAGAATAGAAAGTCACAGACCCACAACGACCGTAAAATGAGTTGCATACTTTGAGCAATCTTTGTATGCACTCACGAAGTTGATAAACTAAGCAACACGATGTGCTAGACAAAGTGAACAGACAAATTATTGATTGCAACCAATAAGCGGAGCACAAGGAATAATTCCGAATACAGATAAACCAATTAGTTATTTCTCAGGTGAAGCATCCAGTGGTTCAGCAAACTTTGCAGCGCCTGACCTCGCCGATATTTGGACGGGCAGGAGATTCATACTCCAAACAACTAGCTGCCACGGCGGCAAGCTGCATTGAACGAGGGACGACAATCAGCTTCACTGCCTAAAGTATCATGAAACAGATATCATACGCAAAGATGTATGGTATGCCGAAGACGGATATGGTAGAATGTAAACCTTTTTTACATCTTCCGCAGGATAGTTCTTCAACTTGGGATCTACACATCCGAAGACCTTGTCATCATTCAGTCTGGGGCACGAATCAAAATGTACAATTTTAGAGCCTTCGTCTTCACGCCACAAGTATTAAGGCATCAAGTTATTTGTCCATCAACTGAAAACTGTACATAATTCCCTGGAATGGACTTACCCATGCAACTAGACTTTTCTGCCCACAAGGTCTGGTATTATCCCCAGGTTTGCGGCCGGTCAAAAGTTCCAGCAAAACCACCCCAAAGCTAAAAATGTCATTCCTTTAAGCCAGCTTCCCAGTCATCGCAGACCTGAATTGAACGAATCAGAGACGAATTGTCTCAAAAAGAATTTTGGCATGCAACGCGATTAAATGAGGCGATTAAATGAGAAAGACATGTACGACTTACTCGGGTGCAAGGTAACCAAAGATACTCAATACACAAGTGGAATGAAGATTGGAAATGAGGCGATTAAATGAGAAAGACATGTACGACTTACTCGGGTGCAAGGTAACCAAAGATACTCAATACACAAGTGGAATGAAGATTGGAAATGAGGCGATTAAATGAGAAAGACATGTACGACTTACTCGGGTGCAAGGTAACCAAAGATACTCAATACACAAGTGGAATGAAGATTGGAAATGAGGCGATTAAATGAGAAAGACATGTACGACTTACTCGGGTGCAAGGTAACCAAAGATACTCAATACACAAGTGGAATGAAGATTGGAAATGAGGCGATTAAATGAGAAAGACATGTACGACTTACTCGGGTGCAAGGTAACCAAAGATACTCAATACACAAATGGAATGAAGATTGGAATCCATATTTGAAGCTTGAATTGAGGGCTTGAAATGTCAAAATTTGGTCTTGTGGTCTTAAAAATTAAAATATTGTTGGATCTGATATCTCTATGTATAATTGGAGGCTGAACTTTCTCGTAAAGATATTCTAATCTTGATGCAGTATCAACGGCGATCCTAACTCATTGCATCCAGTCAAGCTTATGGCATGGCTCTGCATGGTTATCGTCTTTTTTACATCTGAAGTGAGATATATATATAACTATTAAGTATCAATATCGTACAAGGTGACCAAGTTCAATGTCTTATCCTAAGCAACCAGATTAAGCAACCAGATCATGCAGCACCGTGTAAAATGTCGTGTAATGATCCTTTATGGCACATTCATAAGCTAATATCCGCATATTTTCCTCAGCACAATAGCCCTGAAGTTCGACGATGTTCACATGTTTTAGCAGGGAAAGATAAGAAACCTGAGGTTGAGAGAACACAACAAACAGTGAGAAATGATTAATGATTGTATATAGTTGCTTATTCGATCATATATATCCCTCGAGACACCTGTCTGAGGAATTCAAAGTTGGACTGAGAAGATGAATCATCGAGCTTCTTGATGGCTACTGTCTTTCTGATGTCTAATGTCACCGAGTAAAGTCCTCCATATGAACATTTCGCCATCAAGGCTTCAGATCCGAAATTGTTAGTTTTGACTTTCAATTCTTCTAGAGATAATGCAGGGATTTCAATAACAGGAAGTGGCTTCTGCTCTTCATATTCATCTGTTTGTTTTGGATCTGCTCACGCTTTAAGCTTTTCTCCGCCCCTAAGACATGTAACAATAAAAAAATCATCACAATCAATCATTAAGTTTGGCATTACAGTGTAAGTTTCATTTGGATCATGTAAGCTTTGCATTTTCAGTAAATAAACATAACATAACTGGTGAAAAGGTCAAACAATTATAGATTATGAAATGACAAAATGAAATCTACCATAAAATTGCATCCTTAAAATTCTTCGTGGTTCAAGTTCTCGTACTTGAGCGAAACAAGACATGGACGTATGAATTTTCAATCGCTTCCACACTTGCTTCCACAATTGCTTCCACGGATGTGACTCACTCGTGATCTTACTATGGAAAATATGGTTGTTCGTAATAGTGGAAAGTAAACGACTGAAATGAAACATTGGCTCCTTAATTATGGAACAAACACCTGTATTTGAATTTCATGATTCTTGTTTTTGATAATTTGAGTTGAAAGGGTAACAAGTATAAATTGATTTTAAATCAAACGATAAAATAATTGAATCAAACAATATATATATCATACTGTATTTACCTACGTTTGGTAGCTAACAGTAATACACAAGATTCACACTAGCAATAGATTATGTATTTTAATCATAAAAAAAAAACATCGAGGTATACAAGTTCATATTTACAAGTTGCAATCTGAAATACTCTCTTTGTCTCATAATTTGAAAGGGTACACTTGTCATTTGGTAAACCCCATTATCATAAAAAAAATTTCTTCATCAAATTTCATAAATATTCAATACACATATAAAATTCCGTGTCGATTAACATTTATTGTATTGGATGGAGAGAGTAATAAATTATAACGTCCATGTTGGGTGAGAATGTTATCGTCACGACTTAATTCAAAACTTGAGAAACAAATAGCAAGGCGTTTGTAAACATAAGGAGCTTATATTACAAGAGAGTGGTGAGGTACAAGAGTTTATTACATAAAATAAGATACAAAACATAAGTTCCAAAAAAAGATCCATAACTTGGGTATATTTAAGTCATATCTTGATTTTCTCTCTCTAAGCATCGTCCTTATATCACACTATATGAAAACATTAAAACATTTGAAAAATGGGACAGAAAACACAATAACTATACATTACATTGGTATGTAAAAACAAGTATTATTTTTAATAAGAGATTTTAGGCATTTAGAAATATAACATCAAAGACTTAACGTTGTATGACGGAATAAGTCGGAGAAGTATTTTACATGTTTCTATAACCAGAATACAAAAAAGTTCAGAGAATACGAAAAACGTCCATTACCTTAAAACACACAAAACCCATCCACAGAGTACGTGACAGTGAGCGATCAGAGTTTACAGAGTATCAGATCAAAGCAGACATATAACAGAGTTAGGTGCATCATGGGCCAGTGAGCGATCAGAGTTTACAGAATATCAGATCAGAGCAGACGTATAACAGAGTTAGGTGCATCATGGGCCAGAACTTAGTCGGGATCATGTCCTTTTTTTCAATGTACTTTGCATATCGTTACCATCTTGATCACAGAAAATCTCTAACCACTTGTACTGAAAATATTTGCAAAACCCATGTGATATTAACGTAAACATTTCGTTTACAAATTTATTATGAAACCATAGAGTTTAGAAAGCATTTCAAGACCATGATAACATAAGAGCATTGATAACAAAAATGTACCATTAAAACAACCAAGAGCATATAGTCACCTCTTTCGTCGTTTAAATTACTTTTACTTTAGATAAGACTCGTCTTTCCTTTCTTGCCTAATGGCCTTCGGCACCTAAGCATATGTACTTATTTGCTAAGAGGATGTTGATGTAAAACGTAAAGATTCAATGAGGTTAAGGTTAACTACTCACTTACGCTTTTCAGACTTAAAATTGTCGACTAACCCTTTAACATCTTGATAAAGCCCTTAACATTAACACCTTCTATCCTTTAACTCTTCTTCTTCTTTGTGACTTATAAAGTGGTTGTCAAAGGTTCTTAAAAATGACCATCCTTGATGTATTTATAGACTTGAAAGTTAATGCGTCATTTCTTTAATTAACTTTATTATGGACACATGTTCTGTTAGGTATCGTGTTTTCATGTTATGTCATGACATGTAACACTTATGTGGTTCTTTCCATGCCTAATACCTTGGCACGTAACACTTTGATTGTTCAAACTTTGTTAGAGCATGACATGTATCCCCTTTAGGTGTCCTTACAATATTTAATCAAGTGACACCTAGCTACTTTAGTATCCAAGTCTTGTTTTATACTTGACAAATATATTATTATCTGTCCACGGCTTGATTTAATCTTTTCACATATATACCCCATGTGTTCTTAAGAGACTTAATTATTTTTGTCACACATTTGACACATAATGCCTATATATCATTATCTCATTGGTTACTTACTTACCTCATAAGATTTACGTGTGATCGTTCCATTGGTCATTATAAGTAAAGGTGTTTACGCTTACTAATGTAAAGAACGCTTAGCATTTTAGTCTGGTCAAGTCTTAGCCCATGTTGAGGAAGAGTGATGTGCGAGACATAGTGAGTCGGTATTACATAAATAAGTGATAAGAAAGAAAAATACATTTCGATTAATCAAGATGTCCCACGTTACAAGGTGTACATTCCATCTAAAATCTACCAGTCTTGTTCGGATATGCCTTATATATAAGTTCTGTGTTCCTGATCAATATAAACAATTCTGATTCAAAGACCAGCCTAAACCCGGACTTGGACAGGGAAGTGCCTGAAATTGCATTGTCCCTGAGTTTTGGAACATGATATACATCTTGTAGAGTCAGTTTCTTGTCCGAGGTCAACTCAAGGAAAACCTCTCCTTTTCCAAGAATGGGGGAGGTAGACGAGTTCGCCATCCCGATTTTAAGATTGTAGAGAGGGGTATACGTCGAGAACATCTTCTTGTCTTTCCAAATGTGGTGTGTAGCGCCAGTATCTACCAACCAATTGTTCCAGTTTTTCCCTGTATAAGCTTTTAAGGAAGAAAGAATTAGAAAGGGACATATACATTCAGTTCAAACTCTATGTTGCGTATATATACAGCTACTTTTTTTTCCGTCTCAAATTTTTTATAATATTTTTATTTTTAGAATATTATGTGTGGTTAGAAATCAAAGAAGATGGAGAGAGAAATGAATATGTGGTTGAAAATTAAAATTAAAAGAAAAAAATAAATCTAAATTTACTTGTAAAAATTAAATGTTATAAAATATATGGGAGTCAGAAGGTAATCTAAGTAACTACATCAACTGAGTTCAAATCACATGGAAAATATAAACCATATATTTGTAAACGAAAAATCCAATCAATATCTAAATACACATGCCTTTAATTATCTAATGAGACTATATGATGTTTACACGAAGTAATTGAGGAGTGCGGAAGATATGATGGTGGCTCTAATAGAAGAAGGCGGATGACAGAAGAGAAGATAATATTTGAGACATTCTAGTTTTTTTTTTTTTCTGATTGACTTGATAATTTTATCATTTTTTGCTCCTTGGGTAAATGAGTGTAGATATCATATATTTCGGATATTGATTATATCGGATAATTTTTTTTTTCTTTTCGTGAGTTGTATTTTTTTCTTTTAAGATCACTATACAAATAGATTCTCCAATAATACCACATCAATGCATCTTTTTAATAGAAAATTATCATTTTTTTTTCACAAACAATAAATTAAAAATAGAGTTATACCGAGAGATCTTTATATCAGGATTAATTTTTTAAAAGGATGTTTGGCAGGAGCTCAAAAGATTTGATCACTTTGATATGCTAGAGCAAAGCTCTGTACATAAGTTCTTCCAATAAAAAAATGACACCAATGAGGATGAACCGTCTTCATGCACCATCTAAAAGATGGTGTACTCAATCGTATGCATGATTGGTGATCCCATGATCGTCTTAATAATATGCATAATAATATTGGATGCATCTAATATTCATAATCTTAAAATTCTCAAAGTCGTTTAGATCAATTAAAAACCAAACGTTATCCTCTCAATATATCATGAGTGATTTTATAACTTCAATTATCATTCTTTTATGGTATTTATCCGATTTTTTGTTCGAAATGATTATAGTAGTTCAAGTTACATTGACATAAATATCATCAATTTTACAACATTAAGGATTTGAGAAAATCATTAGATCATAAAACTAACATTTTTTCGACAATATTCATAAAATCAAAAACGGTGAATATCTTTGAATGATTCTCAACATTAATTTTGAATCAATTTCAAATGGTAACCTTTATCATATAACGTAACATAATGCTCAATTACAAACGAATCACTTTCTCGAATGTTAAGACACACATGACTTAAAGCAGTCGATACACAGTAATACAATCTGGATCCCATCCCAAACCAACCAAACTAAAGAAAGGACTCCCAAGCAAAGAAAAGAAAGAAAGAAGGTTTAGGCTGGTTAGCAAACCCACAAGTGCCCACCCCTTTCTTTCATCCCCTTTCCATTTCTCCCATCCATCACTCCATCTCTTTTCCCCTTTCTCTCTCATCTCCGGTTTCCCATTTCAATCGCCGAACGTCTCTTCATCGGCCACCGATCGTCACAGGTTCGATTCTCCGCTCCCTCGCCGCTCTCTTTTTCTCCCAATTTTGTGTAATCTTGTTGGTTTTGTTGTTTTGAGTGCGTTGGTTGTTGAAATTGGTTGTTGTTGCCGGAGAACATCGGCGCCGGCGGCGATGAGAGAATTTGTCGCCGATGGTGCTGATTGAGTGGTCGGTTTCCGGCTTGATTCCGTTTGCGGTTTCGGTTTGGTGATTGGATGTGGTTAGATGGTTGCTTTTTGGTGTGATTGTTAGGATTCTCGGATGATGCAAATTGTTCTGTTAGTAGTTGTTGATGATCGAGGGGGATTGATGATGGAGTGTGTTTGGTTTGATTGAATGAGAACGGTTGATTTCGAGCATCATTGTGGTGGTTGATGAAGGAGAGATGAGGGTTTTGAGCACTTGGTTGAATTGTTGATCGTGTTTATGTTTCTTGCGTTTGATTGTTGTGTAGTTTCTGATATTTCAGTGTTATTGTGATGATGATATATCTGATAGCAATTAGCAAATTACAGATACTGGACTGGGAAAGGTATCATACCAACAAACTAAGCCTGTATCTTGTTTTATTGGTTGCTTAAGTGGATACGTAGTTGATTCTTGATTTTGTGATGGGCAGTGTCCTTGGGGTGATCTTGATGTGTTGTATATATTATATAAGGATCCGAAAGTTTTAGGTATTATGAATGCAAACTTCACAGGAAAAGAAATGGATTTTGTCAAAAAGTTTGTGTGATTTGAGACTATTGAGTAGAATGCCGCAATTCAGGTGCATGGTGGTTTGTGTGTTTTACTCATAGAGAGTGATTTTGTTTCTGTGGTTCAGTTTTATGCAGGATATATACATATATGGGATGAACCTTGGCATTTCATGGGAGGTTTAGAGGACAATGGACCACCTTTAAAGCGCGTTAAAGAATCTTCGGAAGAGGCAAAAATATCATTCAGGAATTCAATCTGCATTGAGTCTCCTGCGAGCTCTTTGGGAGTTCCGATGCCTCGGTCTTTACACTCCCAAGGAGATGGAGCAATGACGGGAACCACAGGGGTGATAAGGAAACAAGAATTCGTCAAGATTATAACTAGGGCTTTGTATTCGCTTGGATATGACAGGACGGGAGCACTTCTGGAAGAGGAGTCCGGAATTCCACTGCATACACCCATGGTTAGTCGGTTTATGAAGGAGGTTCAGGAAGGCAGATGGGATGAAAGTATAGTGACCTTGCATGAAATTGGTGTCTCAAAAGATGATGTGAAATCTGCATCTTTTGTTATATTGGAGCAGAAGTTTCTTGAACTACTACAGAAGGGTAGAGCCTCAGATGCGTTGAATACATTGAGAAATGAGATCACGCCTCTCGGCATTAATGTTAATGAGGTTCACAAGCTTGCTGCCCGTGTTGTTTTCCATTCATCATCAGCGCCTTCTACCAATGGTGCCATACCTGTTAGCTCGAGGGCTGATGTTTTAGAGAAACTGGAGAAGGTTCTTCCTCCAGCAGTGATTGTGCCGGAAAAAAGACTTGAGCATCTTGTCAAGCTAGCTCTTGATGTTCAACGTGATTCTTGTGTGTTCCATAACACTTTCGACAGTGAATTTTCTCTTTACGCTGATCATCAGTGTGGTAGAAACAAGATTCCTTCACAAACTCACGAGGTTAGGCTTCCAAGTTATTAAATGAATCAAGAATACTACTTTCTGACCACAGGCCATTTTTAGTACTGACTGAGTGCTTTGAGCTTTTGTACCTTCTACGAAACAATGACCGCTAATGCTAGTCTTCCTGGTCTTTTGACTTTCACCTGCCAAATGGGTTATCACTTCTTGGATGTGCAGCTAGGAGAACATTAATCACTTGCTTAATTCTTTCAGGATTGTTCTCAAAATTTGATATTTTGGAAGTGTATTAGGGCTTATAGATTGTGCCAATGAGTGCTTTATTTGCACGGTGTTTTGTTTCAACTTTTAAAGAATCAGATAAGTAGAAGGTGCAAGTAAGGTGCATTGGCCTGTGAAAGATAATTGCCAAATGTTTCATTTTCATTAAGTTGTTTACAATAAGGGGACATAGCAGGACTGTCGTATGAATATTGTATTATAGCAGCAATGTGATGTCTGATTGCAACATTAGCATACCTTTATAACTATAGAACGGTCCAGTTTTTGGTTGCCTTATTCAGTCTTTTATTATCTCCAGAAGATATCCTTCTAGACCCTGGAGGAAAAAAGGAACAAATGGTGAAGATTACTGCACTTTGTCTAGTTTATGACAACTTAAGTTCGTGTGAAATGCTTGCATTTCTCTGTTAGTCTCTATTGATTAAATAAGATCTGCTGATCTTCATGCTCTACCAATTTCTGCTTAAATAATCCTTAGATGAGCCAAGTGGGGGGTGTCAGTTGTCTTTGCAGTTTTAGACCTGATAAACTCAAACTAGAACTCTTACATGTGTATAGCTCTTGGTTGAGTAAATTTATCCTCTTTTTTTTTAATCCAATAGCATGCTTTTGGTAGCATTCTCATTAAAGAAGGCGACATTTATAAATGTATTCTTGCCTGTCTGGCATTGGAGCAAAAAGGTATCTAATCACTTTGCCATTTCTGGCTTCTCTCACATGCAGATTCTTCAAGCTCACAGCGATGAAGTGTGGTTTCTGGAATTTTCTCATAATGGTAGGTATTTGGCCTCAACGTCAAAAGATCAATCTGCGATTATATGGGAGGTAAGATTTTGGTTACATCTTTCTCACCATAGCTGTACCTTTATTTTCTTCAAATGATAGCTTATCATTTGTTACTCTGCTTATGGAACAAAACGTAGGGGTTGGTGTTCCATTGGTAAACTGCCACAGCAGGTAGATAAAAGTCATGAAGAAGTCCTCGTAGATGTACTGCAAATAGCTGGGTTAGGGATGTTATTCATCTAACGTTGCAAATAGGGATGAAATGAAAGCAATGCAATAGAGGAGGGGGGGGGGGAAGGGTATTTGGGACTTCATTATGGAAATAGCAGTATGTCCATGCCGCTGACCTACCAACAAGGTGCATAAGGTTTGTAAGAAGAAAGAAAATTATGCATACTCTTTAATTGTATAATTGTCACCATAATCAAGTATAACACAGTTTCCAACTATTCCTCTCTTCACTGTCACTTTTACAAAGATTTCGAGCTGTAGGACATTTTTGTTTCCAATTTTAGCTATACGGCTATACCTATTTATTCTCGAAGCTTACTAGGTCATAACGTAATTAGGACATTGTAAAAGCCTACTAAGTTGAGAGTACATGCGTAAAACATGGCTGGGAACTCGTTGAGTTGTTGGTCTTGAGTGCCTTCTTATTTTTGACACAAGCCAATGTTCTCCGTGCAGGTTAAGGAGGATGGGAAGGTTTTCCTCAAGCATAAGTTGGTTGGCCACCAGAAACCAGTCTCAATTGTTTCATGGAGCCCTGATGACAGCCAGCTTCTAACATGTGGACAAGAGGAGGTAATCAGGCGTTGGAGTCTTCATTCTGGTGAATGCCTCCAAGTTTATGAGAAACCGTCTCTCGGGCTAATTTCATGTGGTTGGCTCCCTGATGGAAGAGGAGTGTTAGCTGGAGTGACAGATAAAAGCATTATCTTGTGGGATGTGGATGGAAGAGAACTGGAATGTTGGAAAGGTCAGAGGACCATCAAGATCTCTGACATGGCTGTGACTAGCGATGGGAAGAAGATCATTAGCATCTGTAGAGACAATGCAGTTCTGCTACTTGACAGGCAAGCTAAGGTGGAGAGATTGATGGAAGAAGACCAAGTGATTACATCGTTTTCATTATCTAGAGACAATAGGTTTCTGCTAGTTAACCTCATCAACCAAGAAATACATCTTTGGAGCATAGAAGGGGATTTGAAAGTTGTTTCCAGGTACAAAGGCCACAAACGCAGCCGCTTTGTCATTCGGTCATGCTTTGGTGGATCTGATCAAGCTTTTATTGCTAGTGGAAGTGAAGACTCACAGGTAACCTTTCTTCTTTTTAGCATTTTTTGGTTGAAAATCTAGGGAGTTCACAGTTCTGTTCATGATGCTGGTTACTCAAGTGTTGATTTATTGTCTCTTTAAACTTCATTCCTGCTATTTCTGTAGTTAATAGTTTGTAAGCTAATAGATTGATGCATCCTTTTTCCATTGTACTTGCTGCTTAAAGCCTATGTGGTCTGGCTGAGCTTGATGAGCCGATTAAATGGTTTACAGTCGTGATTATGAGTTCATTTGTGTATTTCAAAAATTGCATTGAATTATGGGTCTCCAAAGATCATATACTGCTTTGTTATCTTTCTTTTTGAACCTCTTTACTGTAATGGTGTAACCTGGTGGCTATCTCCTGGCATTCACTTGATTATGAGATGAAGGTTATTTGCACTGCATAGTGATCATATAGACGATTTAGTGGCCTTCTTTCTTTCTTGACATGATGAGGGCGATCTTGAAGCTAAACTCTTGCACCTTCGCCGAATTTCTATCTTTTCTGCTCCTGCTCTCTCTAGGGAACAAGTAGCTACTGGTATAGACAAGTTCTTGTGGTTGTCACATGAGGGAATTTTTAATCTGTTAATATAGAAGGACTACACATTTGCATGCCCAAAAACAATCGGCACATTTACATGCCCTATCATGGGTTTTTTTCTAATGGCGACTATCATCTTTCTGTGTTTGAGAATTGGGATGCTTTAGTGAGAATTTCTTGTGTCTGCAGGTTTACATATGGCACAGGAGCACAGGGGAGCATCTAGTCGCACTGCCCGGGCATTCTGGTGCAGTCAACTGTGTAAGCTGGAACCCAGCTAATCCACACATGCTGGCTTCGGCAAGTGATGACCGTACTGTCAGAATATGGGGCTTAGGTTCAGTCGGATTCAAGTTCAGTAATGCTAATACAAGCAGCAATGGCTGTAGCAATGGCTTTATCCATCGCTCATTTGGCAGAAGATAGGAGGATGAGACCGAACGGTGCATTTCCATGGGAAAATCTGCTCAGATGTAACAACATTTGTACATTCTTCTTTCCATCATCTTCTTTTTCTTTTGGAATCAGTATTCTGAAAAAAGATACACCTTTTAATCAATCCATTTCTGCTATCATGCATGTTCTTCTATTTTCATTGAGTAATCACTTTGCGTGGAGTAGCCTCTGATTGCTTCTATACCATTTCTTTGGGATTTGCTGCGATCTATGATTTAACGTCTAAAACTTTAGCCCATGGTGGTAGATCTGTCACAGAATTCCCTTTTCTACGTTCTGCATTTTCAAAGACGAATCATGTCCATTTTCCTTAGTGTAGTCATTTTCCTTGAACCTGTATTTCTCTATTTTTCTACAAATCGATCCTTGGAGTATGAACTTTATATTTTCATCTCTCAGTTGCCCTGCATAGAATGTTGAACATATGCGAGTATTATATTCTGCCTTTGGTTGGACGGACAGGCAAAGAATTAACATTGTAGCAACTGTTCTGAGAGGTTAATCAAAATATGATTCTGAATATTGTAAGTTCAGAACGACAGAAGTGAAATCATCCTGAGGGCTTAAGGTGAACCCCTCGAGAACAAGTGGCTCGAGCACCAATCAATCCTGCTGGTGAAAGCTCTTCGTTTCCGACTTGAAACCCAGGATATTGTACACCAAACTATGTAAAAACTTGCTGAGCACTTGAGGCGAACAAAAGCAGAGCAAGCGAACAACACTGAGCACTGTCTTCGTGTTTGTACAAGAAATATTGCATAGGCAAACAAGAAGAAAACCGAAGCCCAACATTATAAGTCGGGAAATGAGGATCATAAGGAAAAAAAACCCTATAAGAACAAGCGAACAAAGCGAGAGTGGAATCTTTCATTGAATATTTACGCTTCCCATTCAATATTGTAGTCACCAACTGCACCAGGACGGAATACAACCTACGTTGGGGGCTAGAAAGGTTTGAACAAAATTCCATCAAGTTCACATACAATCAGAACAACATTCTACAAGTACAAACAAGACTGGCAAGTCGTCTCTATACATTTCCCTGATCTTTACAACGATAGCTATATCCATTGAGTTCACTGCACGCTGCTCCTATTCACCTGCAGTGGAGAAGAAGGGAAGGTTAACAGAGTCAAAATCAACAGAATTCCTAAGACTTGTATGCTCTACGATGTGAAGAATCCAACAACAACAAAAAAACCTTAACTGGGTGGCAATTCAAAAAAATTCCTATAGGATGTGAAGAATACCAACTAAAAAAAGGAAAAAAAGAAAGTTAGTTTAGAAAAAAAAAAAACTGCAAGAGTACAAATAAATAATAAGGCAAACCATGAAAAACAGTAAGGTTCACTGAATAATCATGAAAGACGGCAAGTGAGAAACCCTGTTCAAAACCTAACGGAACACGAATCATAATCTCTTTATAGCTTGACGGCACAAAAACCAAACTTGATTGCAAGGAAGCCATCTAACCAGATGAATTTTACTAATCAACACAACATGATAAACAACTTCACTCCCAATGATTAGATAACGCGTATTTTTACAGTCGTTACAGCAATTTTTAAGTCAACATAGGAAGACAAATAAGTAGACATGTCTCATTCATAGGAAAGAGAAGGAATATACCTGTCCCATACACTTTGTCACATACATTGGCGATGCAATATACCTGTCCCCCCAAAAAGGAGAGAGAAGGAAAGGGCAGCAACGATCTTTCTAAACAGGGGCGGAACCAGAGAATTTCCATGAGGGGGCCGAAAAAAGTTACATATAATTTTTATTTCATAGTTAAAATTAATCTTAGATTTTTATTTTGTCGTAAATAATTATATGTAAGAAGATATTATGAAAATACATGACACATGCATTTAAATTTTCTTTATTTCAGTAAAGAGTATTAAAAATTTCTGCATTTAAAATGGGACATCTCGAAAAATTGTTTCACTTGTTTTTTAGACTGAGGAAGTACTATATTATTAAATGAGAATTGAAAGAATCAGTTGAAGTTTATAACTACAAGAAAATGATGGATGAAAAAATGATAAAAGAAAGTAAAAAACGGAATGGGAATATTTTGAAAAAGGAAGAAAAAGGGACCGAAAAAGAATGCAAAAGGACCTAAGATTGGGTTTAGAACCCAAGACTTCACACATGAAGTGTCTGCACCTAACCACTGAGCCACTGAGCTATTTGACATTCATGGGAACTAGGTATCACACATAATTTTTATGTATAAACGCTTACAACTATATATGTAATATAACCTCAACCCCCTAGTTCCCCCCTGTTTCTAAGTACAAACCTCTGTAGTACAACTCCTCTAATCCATGTTGCATGAGAAATTCTCCATTGACAGAAACACCAAACATCCTAATTCCATTGAAGGAGATTGAATTCCATTGCTTGGATATGTGAATTTGTCACTTCCTTTATTCACTCAAAGCAAAAGACACCTCATTTCAGGAAAAGAAACCTTGTTGTAAGAAATATTTGAAATCCTTGACTATTAAGTATCAGTAATCCTTTTTATGGCCCCTCCCAGAATAACAAACCCAAAGAATGTTGTAACTTGATGGTGTAATGGTACACAATGTGTAACATAATCACAGGACCGTATTCAAAGAATGAAGATCGCCAAGAGAGCTGAGTGATTATCTAGGCAAGATGGATAGAACAGATGCAGTTCCAAAAAGGGTAATGTAACAAGCATGTGGAGTGCTTTGGCATACCTCTATATGGCCCATCTGCACGTGAGATAAGAAGTTCCTTCAAAAATTATGTTAAGCTAAATAACATAATCCACATTTCCTGGTCAGGCGACCATCATTTACATGTCTCCTCAGCCAATACGCTCCTCTTTCACAGCATTGTTCTTGGCCTTACGACTTCTGTGCTGCTCTTCTTCTGGCCTGAATTTGGCGTACATACTCGGCCACAATGACATGGAACTTTGGTGCAAGCTTGCTTGCAGATGCTACGTTGAGACCTGCCTTCCTCAGGGCACGAGTTACATGCTTCTGAGCCTTTAGGAAATGGACATTACACAGAGAGGGCACCATGGACCTCAGGATTGGCTTCCCACACGTTATAGGTCCCGCTTGTGCACTGCACAGCAAAACATCGCATCCACGTACGAATAAGAAGAAGAAAAAATTGACAGTACACATTAACTCCATAGGAAGCAGCACAAAACGATTTGCGATGCATTAACTGCATGTCATCAATTTGAAAAGCAGGTGATATTCTCAGAACAGTCTGAATGGGGGAAGACAGTGCACTCATTCTTCATGTCAGGACATTTTTCAGCAACAGATGTTGTGAAATGCTCGGATTATCTCCAACACTGAAACATCTTCAGATGTAGCATTGGCCTTCCTTGAGCATAATTAATACCATTTCAAGCTTCCATGACAAGAAAACTTCTTTCACAAATATGTTCACTGCCACATTTTTCATAATAGTAGAAATATTTCTGTATATCACTAAATCAGTCACCATATAGACTTATTCTCTTATTCCTCGAATTTGTCACTACTAAAACATGATCAGTGTTGGAATCTGGCCCCCTCATATCCTTGTCCAATTTTTCTTATGTCTTGCTAGCCATAAAAAGTTTGAATCTTTCATAAGCATAGACAACGAAATCATACTAGCATTATTTTGTGATTCGTCAACTCATAATCACACAATCCAATTGCATGAATGCTCGCACACCCACACCATCCCAATCAGATTAAAAACTGAAGGCGACCCAATAGAAACCCCAACAACAACAAGTACAATTAAGGCAATCAACAATCGGCCGAATTAGCGATTATAACAGTGGTAGCAAGATACCTCTTAATGACATAATTACAAGGCTTGTAGAGCTTCTGATTAGGATCAGACAAGATATGGAGATGACAAAACCCAGTCAAGGCCATAGCCTTGACCTTACACCCCACAAACCCACACCTCCTTTCCCCAAACCCTAAACCTAATCTCCCCGTCTCGCCGCTCCCCTCGACACCGTTCCCATTCACCATCCCCTCCCTCTCCTGATCACCCACTACCTTGTAGGGACTCAACCCGTACTTCCAATAGTACTCCCTGTGTAGGACTCTGAGGTCGTCCATGAGGGCCCAGTAATGGTCCCTGTAGACCCGAGAGAGCTGGCGGAGTCGGTGCAGGCGGCGCCGGAGAAGTTCTTGGCGGGGCAGGGGGGTCGAATTGGATAGGCAAGCGTCTTCCATGGGAGGGGAAAGGGTCGTTGCAGGTTTGGAGGTGGGTTTCGGGAATTGGAATTGCGCCGCCGTAGTTGGTGGTGGTGGTGGAGGTGGTGGGGGTAAGTGGGGTTTGGTGAGGGATGGTGATGATGAAGAGGCCATGGAAGTGGTGACCAGTGAATTGTGAGATTATAGGATACAAAGGAGTAAACAGAACGCGAGAACTTGATATATTGTTGACAGTGACACTGACACTGACACTGACAATGAGATTGAGATTGAAAAAAGTTTAGTATGTTTTCGCGAGCTTTCATCGTGTTTCCCAAAGCATAAAAGTGAAAACATTTGTCCTCAGAGTACAAAGTAACCAAACCGTGTACGTTGGCATACTAAGTATCGATTCGTAAAATCTTTTTAAGAAGAAAAAAGAAAACAATATTCGATACCGAATAAACTGTAGTATATCATAGGAGATGCTGATACCTTTAGCATAAAAACGAAAAATGATGATCAAAAGTACACTTGCTGATACCTATAGCCCATTATACTCTAATCCGGTCCAGCCCGTCCCAGTCAACCGTAGTTGAATAACCAATTAACTACTTGACGAGACTCGGGGGCGAGAAACCAAAGAAGGAGAGGGAGAGATGAGGGGAACGATCCTGTGTGCGATTCTGACTGTGATCTTTGCTTCATCGTTATCATGGGGTGAGCAACAGCAGATGGGCGCAGCGGAATGCGAGAAACTAGGGTTTACGGGCCTCGCTCTCTGCTCCGATTGCAAAACCCTCTCTGAGTACGTCAAAGATCAAGGTCTTTGATATTCCTCTCCTCCTTGGATCCGCTTCATGTGATTATGATGCTAAATTTTGGATCTTTTGGGTGTATGAATATTGGGTATTGAGTATTTTGATGTTTCTTTGTTTCTTGTTGGGTTTATTGAGTTTGGGGAACTGGGAGGCAACAATTTGCCATTTCGGGTGATGGGGTTTGGAGATATGGGTATGGTGGTTTGTTGGGGACTTGACAATTTCTTGTTGGTGACTGAGGCCAATCTGTGTCTGATACTGTGATTTCTATTTCATGAGGTGTTCTTGTTTGGGCTTTAAATTGGACAAACTTTCGTATATGCAGTTCTTTGACTCAGACGGTTGGTTTGGGCTAGCATACGGGAGCTGCTCATAAGCATGATTTAGTAGTATTAATTTGATGAACTTATGCCGGTAGACTATACTCCAACTTATGGTTTCTCACTAGTGTGTAAGGTTGACTAAGAGTGACCAAGTCGGATTTATTTAATTTCTCTATGAAACTGTTGGTTAGTTATGAACTTGTGGTATAAGCACCTATAAGCATTCTTATCTTGGCTCAGCCAAGCAGGCTATCAGGTATATTGGCATACTAGCGACTGCCTGCTTTCATTCTTTTGTGAAACCATCTTGGAGAAGAAATGGGTTGTCATGTTCTGATTTGACGTATAGTGTGATGTAAGTATTAGCTATCAATGATGAGAGTTTCAGACTTTCAGCCAAGGTTTCAATTTGAGGTTTAATTTAAGAACCGAAAAAAAAAGGAGAGCCCTTTTTTATTTCAGTTTGATTCATGTTGGGGTTACCAGTTTTTACATTGGTTTGAATGGTTCTATGAGCATGGATGGAGAGCTCTTTCCTCTAATATGTTCTTTATTCGTTGCTATAACAACCCAGAAATGTTCTTTACATTTGATTTTGGCTGCAGAGCTGGTTTCGGAGTGCCTTCGGTGCTGTGTTGAGGATTCTGATGATTCCATGAGCAAGGTACTGTAATGAAACTCCTAGAGGGTCCAAACTGCTGCCTTTATTAGGTTTACTCTGAATTTTGATGCAGTTGGTTTGTCATGTATGTATCAGAAATTCAGATTTTTATCTCTTTGTTATATATGTGTGTCTGACCTTGGTTCCCTCTTCATACTACCCTTTAGTTCTGACATATAATATTGATCTCTATTCTATCCACCCCAGATCGTCACGCAACTAGCAGTCTGGCACAAAATTCCCATCTTCTTTTTGTTTTTCTACTGTGCATGTGATCACTTTCCTTCCGAGCATTATGCATCATAGAATTTCTATCACTCGATAGCATATATTGTTTGGTTCAAGGGTTCTGTAAAATTTAACCTAAAGCTTCACATGTAATACTTCAACCAGACATCTAAAAGTTCTGGTGTACTGTTGTCTCAAGGGGCATGATTGTTCAGTTGTTCTCCTGTCATTAAGCAGCATTCTTCGCATTAGAATGGAGGTTGTTTTTTTCCAATAGATCACTTTGTAGAGTTGTATGTTGATGTTGCCTCTAATGATCACTTTTTTTGCTTGCCACTGAAACAAAAGGAAAAAGAAACTGAAACAAATGTGTAAAATTTTGGTCAAACTGACCCTTGCACTTCCTCTGTACATTATGACATCTTTGCTTGTTTTATTGATTTCCCAAGCTTCTTGAGTTGGATATAGCCATATCAAGGCTTTCTCTTCTTTTTTTTGAGGGGTGGGTATTTTCTCTCTTCATATCAGTCGCCTGCTATTTGTTCCAGCAGTCAATCTTTCTCACCTCTTGGATGCAGTCTTTGCCTAACATGATTGTGGTCGCTCCTTAGGTGACCTATGCTGGCGCCATATTAGAGGTGTGCATGAGGAAACTGGTTTTCTATCCCGAGATTGTTGGTTTCATTGAAGATGACAAGGATAAGTTCCCTTCGGTGAGAGTTCAATATGCTTTCAACTCCCCTCCAAAACTGATTTTGCTGGACGATGATGGTGAACAGAAGGAAACTGTCAGGTACATCGCTTCCCTGAGTGCCTCTTTATGAGTATCTACCTATCTATCAACATCAATATAGTTTGCTCTACGTTTTCATGGAATGTTAGTACGCCTGTTCTTGTATTCATGCTTGTCATTTTCTGTTACAGGATCGACAACTGGAAACGCGAACATGTTCTTCAGTTTCTTCATAGGAAAGTCAAATCGAGTTCTGCATCAGCCTGATTTGTTGTCTACACTCTTGTCTTGACATCTGTAGGGTTCATGAAAACGTGATCCCTCTGACTTCCCCATTTGAACCCCCAATTGAGGAAGAGGAATACAGGCTAAAGAAAACAAAAATTACGGAGTTAGGAAAAATCTGCAGAGCTGTATCAGATAGCTTCCCGTTGCGGGTTGTTCTAAGATGCATAATATTCGTAATCTGCATCATGATTTATGTCCAAGTGTAAGGTTGGCAGAATATTTCTTACACGTTAATTTCTTCTCATCTAATCCAGAACCAAGTAGTGATGGATTCGTGTTTTCTTTTCCAAATTGCATCGCTTTTGTGGAAGCCAAAATTCTATACCTGTTGTCATCGCTGTTTATCTTGTTACTCCTCTTGGTAGGCCTGTAGTTGCTGTTTAATGTTCTAATGTAGCAGGAAGAGAACGCTAGTTGATATCAGCTGCTAGTAAAAATTACCTCTGTCGACACTGAGAATTTACCAGGGAGTTTTTCTTCGAATGTTCATTCAATTTGTTATCAATACCACTCACCTGTGTGTGTGCTTACCATTATCGGTTTGGAATGGACTCGGAGATCCTACTCATATGATCCAGGGGAAACAATGAGGAATCCTGGTATTTGGAGTTGCGAAGGTGTGGCTGGTGCACAGAGTGTTTTAGGTTTGTGCTATTCTAATTATCTCATTGTGTTCGTGATAATTTTGTTGAAATGAGCTATTTCTGACAAGAGGAGTGAACATCCGACCTTGGTTCGTATTCATTTCGTCTCAATTTAATAATAATGTTTAATTGTTTTTAGGAGTTTGAGGAGTTTCGTTTGTTGTCTCAAAACATATGTTATTCAAAATCAAATTTCATTTCGAAAAATACATGAAATCAAACTTTTTACCATTAAACTGGACCGGAGGGAGTATTTCCTAGCCGGTATCCAGTTTTCAAATATTGAATGGTCGCAACTGGAGTAACATTTCCCATTGATCACAAACCAAGGGTCAAGAAGATGAATCTGGAGAACTTTTGATATCTCAAAATTGATACTCACATTGATTGGTTACTGAAAACAAAACAGGGAAGAATCCAAGTGGGAGCAGCACGGCACCGTTGACACGTACCGGTTCAGTTCTTTCTCACACCAAGAAAAGGAAAAACAAGATAATCAAACTCTCACAATCACATCACATCACACGTCATTCTTCGTTTGACACACTATTCATATTCATCTCTCACAACCCGCCAATTTCATCGCTCACCCACCAAATCTCTCCCTCTATAAACCCCAATTCACAGATTCCATCCAATTCGGCCCTTGCCCGCGTTTATTTCCCTCTTGAATCCATCTGGGTTCCTCCATTTCCGTGCTCATATTAATTTTCCCCTCTCATTTCGTGCAAAAGTCGAGATTTTTTCATCTGGGTTTTGATTTTTGCGCGGAAGTCGGGAAATTTCCATCTTGGTTTAGTTTTTCATGTGGGGAATTGGAGTTCTGCTAGAGGGTTTGGGAGGAGAAAGTGGGGATTGAAAAAGGGCTGTGTTTTGTGAGGGATTAGGGTTTCATGGCAGCGAGTGCGAGTCCGTTTGGCAGCGGTGGCGGTGGTGGTGGTGGGGATGGAGCAAATCGCTCTAGTAATGGGAATTCTGCGGCAGGGCAGGTGAAGCGTGATAATTCTGCTGTTGGGGCGAAGATGAAGCATAATCCCGGGATTGCGACGGAGTGGTCTGCGGACGAGCAGGCGATCCTCGACGATGGGATGAAGAGGTGAGCGAGCGTTTCGTTTCGCCGGTTTGGTTGATTGATCTGAATCGTTGGTTGGATTGGATTGCCTTATTTGCCTAGAGTTCGTTGTTCTCAATTTACTTTAACTCTTCGATTCCCTTTCATTGAAATATACTTGTCAATAGGAGGTTCCTCTTGTTGTGAATTGATGGACTGTTGATATTGTTCTTTGAGTGAGATGATCATTTGCTTTGGTTGACAGCAACTATGAAAACTTGCGACAGGGCCATGTCATTCTCCGCTCATGTATAAGAACAATCAGATATGAAGCTAACTAGCTAACTAACATGTTACTATGTTAGCAGCTTGGGAAGTTTGGTTGATTGGTTCAGTGGTTTTTGCTATAGATGTCTTCTGCTTATGAAACTTCAACTTTTAGAGCTACCATATTGGTATATTTCCAGCTTTGGAGTGCGGAAAAACTTTTGTTGTCCTTGGAGTATTATGCCGATGACCACCCTATTGTTGCAATAATGGCCAAACTTATTAATCCATGCAGTCAAACTTGTTCTTGAACAATTTGACAACTCTAGTATTTAAATGTTGATTAAGCTCCTTGAGTTTGTGGAGGTGATACCATGTTATGATTATGCTTTTGATTGATTTCTTTTAGGTTTCATAGTTTTCTCATTATCAAGATGAAGCTCCTTATCGAATTCCCAAAAAAACAAAAAAGACAAGACAAGAAAAGAGCGAAAGATTAAGCTTCTTGTCTTTCTGGACTATTTTCATGATCGTAACTGTTCCATACTATTATTCTTCATGGCTACTACTGTAAACGGGAGTTAAACCTTAGTAACAAATAAGATCTCTTCTTCCTAAAACCCGTACATTCTATGTTCATTGTTGAATCTTCTTGCCGGGATGCTACATCTAGTTATTGTGCGTTATTGATGTTGTTTCCCGTACGTATTTGCGTTGGGTCCTAGTTATAAATCCTCTGATTTTGACTATTCAGCGAGTTCTGTTGGTTTTTTTTCCTGGGACAATGGTTGATATTTGATAATGCATCACAGATATGCCTCAGAGGCAAGCATACTTCGTTATGCCAAGATTGCCATGCAGTTGCCGAAGAAGACGGTTCGAGATGTTGCATTGCGTTGCAGATGGATGAACGTAAGCCTTGCAAAACCTAAGTTACTCTCCGACTTGTTTGGCTTACAAACAAAAAATGGAAGTTCAGGTGTTTTGGCTCTGTAGATCACCTTGGGTTCTTGTATTTCTTGGGCTTATGATCTGTGGAGTGACTGAATGTATTCTTATCTGCATGTGCGATTGCCTATGCCAACTTGTGCTTGTGTTCCGGTATAAATGTAAAAAAGAATTGTCAGTAATGGTCCTGCAAAGATATTTAATATTTATTGTTTTGACTAAGACTTACGTGCCATATTGATGACTCCTTTGTGTTTTTTCTTTTTCGGTGTGGGTGGGTGGTTTTTATTTTTTTATTTGGGGAGGGGGGGGGGGTTGAAAAGTATGTTCTCTCTCTCTGGGAATAAGATGGACAACAAAGCCCCCTAAATGCAGTATGTGAAGCTGATTTTTCCATATCATCAGGGAAAAAAATACAATGGATTAGCCGTAATTTTGCATTTAAAACACACTTGTGCAAGTCTGCTGCTAACTGTTAAAAAATTTTGTCTGACCAACATTTTCTTTTTTATTAATCCAGAAAAAAGAGATCAGCAAGAGGAGGAAAGATGAAAGTTGGAGAAAAAACAAAGATAAACGGGTATGAATTTATCAATTATGTTGAGCATATTTCTTTCGCATGACTGCTGGTGCTTGTGATGTAATATCTTCATGTTGTTATGAATATAATATTTTGGTGACACTGCCAAAGGTGAGTACAGCAAGGTAAACGAGAACTCATATCGGTTGTGGATGTTTTCCTTGCAATTGCCAGTAACGGAACATTTAAGTGGTAAACAAGAATAACATGCAATTGCTTGCAAAACTAGAGGCAATGCTAGGAAAGACTGTCTTGCATAATTCTAGCATTGCCCAAAGAATCTCAAGAAGCAAGATTGGTATCAAATGTACCGACATGTTTCTTTAGTATGATGACAAAAGGGACAATACATTTTTACTCTATCTCCCTTGAGAGCCAATGTTCGTGGCAAAAAATGAAGATTGTCCTCCTATTCATCTCACTTCTTTTTGCAGGAAAAAGTAACAGATCCTTCATCAAAGTCCAGCCAACCAGCTTCGCGGCCTACCATGCACACCTATTCTTTGCTATCATTGTCTTCAGATAATGATGATGACATTTCTTACAAAGGCAAATTTCCATTTTATTATGTTTCTTCCCTTCATATTATTTGGGATTTCGGATAAATTTAAAATCCCATTTGTTTTATGCGGATTTGTTTTGTTTTTCCATTCATAATGGTTAGTATCTATTTTACTTCTGGTCGATGCTTGGTTGGGTTTCATGTGATAGTGTATGGGGTTCAAGTGATTAATGATACCAAGTAACGTCAATCTATAGCATGGCGCACTAAGGAGTGTTCTTGTAGTACTTGTCTTGCTGTTTGTCAAGCACTCCCTCATCTTGTGAGTATTGAATATCCAATTATGAGTATTGAATTTCTATTGGAGGTCTCTAGTCTCTATGTTGCCTTAACTCCTCCTATGAATTCGAGATTAGGGTTCGTGGCTCCTGAGTCTTATGCGGATGAGACAATTCCTGGGAACTATTTTAGCAGATAGACCAATTGTCGTGATTTTCAATCCATGGTATGGAATCTTGAAGTCTGATTCAGCATATGACTGATTGTTATTTTTTGTACGAATGTCTTCATCTAGGTCCTAGTTAGTATTTGCCAGGTTGCGCATGAAGATAGAGGCAACGATCTAAAGCAGAAGTTGTTAGGTCTGACACTTCTGCTTTACTTCTTTTCAGCAATCGGTGGTCCTATTGGAGAGCTTCTTGAGCAAAATGCACAAACATTCGAGCAAATTTCAGCAAATTTTTCGACCCATCAGGTACATGTTATTGTTGTGATGTCAGTGATCATTTTGGGCTCAAGTTCATGTGCACGGCATGCATGTGATTGGAATTGTGTTGATGCCGTTAAGTCCTTGCATTGCTCATCAAGCATGTTTTTTTCTGAGATGCACTGGACTCTGACATGTCTTGTACCAAAAGCAAGATCATGAATCATGTCCTTCTGTTCTTGAAATATGGTTTTAGTTATGAGTTTGGTTCTCGAAGAAAAATTGTCTCACGATGAGGTTGTGCTCTCTCAACGGGAGCCTTAAACTCTATGTCGTGTTGACTGTTAATGTGCCGATTGTTGTGTTGGCCGTTAATGTGGCTAAGGAGACCATGGTCATTGATGTGTTGTTGAGGGGTTTCGAAGCTTACCTATGCACCAAGTCGAATCCTGTTTTATTGTTGCAGATACGGGAGAATATTAGCCTATTGTGCCGAGCTAGGGACAACATAATGAAGATAATGAACAGGTTTGCTTGGGTGTCTTTGGTCTAAGCTGTGCTCTATGAAGTTATTCAATGCAGATCCGAACATGTTTTTCTTCTTGTTTATTGAACCACTGTCTTCTATATTGATTTTCTCGGTGGATGTGGAGATATAAAGATTTGTCATCTATTATATATTTACGTGTTTCAATTGACCACGGTTAGATACAGATGTATGAGATTTTCAAATTTACTTGGCAGCTTGAGCGAAACACCAGAAGTGATGAGTCAAATGCCTCCGCTCCCTGTGAAGTTGAATGAAGAGCTAGCCAACTCCATCCTTCCCCGGTGGCAATCGTAGGACTTTCCTTTCGGCGTTTTGATCCCATCTGTAGAACTTGGTCCAGGTGAAAGATGCTTCTTAGAGATGGCGGTGAACCAGGGACAAACGCTAAACGATGCTTCTGTACATAGTTGTCCATTTAGATGGTGTAGAAAAGCATAGTTGAAAAAGATCTGTAGGAATAGTTTACTTCAGACTTCAGAGGTATTAGATTGTGCCAATATCCTTTACTACGATTTTCCAAATTTGTGGTTAGCTCGGGTTAATTGACTCTCGTTGTGTTGAAATAATACAGTCCTTGTATTTGATGATGTTGCATAGATAAATAAATGTGTTTGCTGAATCGCCTATTTCAACTAAACTGTGACAGCGAATAACATGTAGCTTGGGTTCTTCGAGCATGTAGGAACTCAAGTGCCTACTACTACAATTTGGACATGATCAAAGAGGCGAGAAGCATGTGGACAATAGAGCTGCAACATAAAACACAAAATGATACACTTTGATGCGTTTCACTGCATCATGCAATCAAGACCTAGTTTAAAATTGCAGTTCACATCTAACAGTAGGCAAAAGATAGCTAAAACATAATCCTCCTCTTGCTTCTTAAGAGAACCTTCGACACAGCAGAAAATTATTCCTGTATCCATTCCTACCTCCTTGCCTGCATTTGACAACGCATTTTCTATAACTGCTTGTGCGACATGAATAATTTCCAGCTTTAACCGAGATCGGGAACAATGAAATGCTCCTCGTCATCTTCACGGGTCTCGATCCTTGGCTTCTTGTTAACCGAGACAGCTTTGTTGGGTCTCTGATGTGCACAACTGTTTGGCTGAGAAGTTCGTACTTCAGGTACTTCAGCAGCAGCCAAGGCCTCTCGAGAGGTTGGCTCCCCGAACAGGTTCATCTGACTCCACCAATCTTGCTCACCTGGTTCAAGTTCTCCTTTCTGCACAAAACCAAGCAAGGCTTTTATATCATGAAGTAACTTCAAGCGTGACACTGACCATGTCCAACTTCATTAGAAGAGATGAAGAACCTCAGCAACCTTTTGGATTCATAAGTTAACTATAAAAGATTGATCGTGTCACGGACATTAACATGCTCTTGCCGAACAAAGAGCTGCACCATACAATCTTTTCTCTTGAACGGAGCCTTTGGTACTGAGGCCCGTATGTTTATATGGTTAACTAAGCAGTTTTGCCATGGAGAAACAAAAGATGATTTACCTTCTCGGGAGGTGCAATTTCAGAGAAAGCTAATAGATCATCTACAGCCCAAGGTGGCGATGGAAGTGTCGAGGGCAGCTGCAGAGGCTGTTTGACAGAAGGTGGCTTCACGGCATGCTGCTTCACAGCAACTTGTGGTCCGTTGAGGTTCGGCGGCTCCCTGTACTGTATTTCAGCTTCCTTTACACATTTTGAGCCTAAAGCCACTTTGATTCCCATGGCTAGGTACCTCTGGTGATTCATGGCCAATGCACTGGCCATATGTACGGATTCATCACAATCTTGGCAAAAGAGCGCTCTGTCTTCAACGCAGAAAATGAAAGCTGTCTTCTCCTGTAGAGAAAGGAAAAGTTCAGGATCCCCAAGTCTTAAAAACATGTGATTTCTGGTATAATCTACGATGCCTGAAATCTGATTCATTCATATCATAATGTCGCATACCAAAAATAAAATACATTCAAGGATAGATCCATCATCAATTACCATAAACTAATAGCAATAATATTGAATACATAGTTTCCATAAATCCTAGTCGCAACCATAGTTACTAGAGCTTGATTATGCAGGGTCTTACATGAAAAAGTAGCTATGGCATATCAGTAATCAAAGGCTTGATTCATATGCCAGACCATAGTTCCTAAAGCTCAAGTTTATGACGCTAAGAAAAATTCAGGAATGAATAGTATGATCCAGATCTGATAAAATCAACATGATGCGGATAACAATACTGCAATAATAACATAAGTCCATCGCAACATCAAGGCAATTGACACAGGTGATCGTCAGCTCAATCAAGCATGGTCAATCTACAACAGGCATCGAATCCCTTGCACAAAAAAGCTTCAATGGATTCAGACAATAAAGGGATCCAAGTGAAGAGAAAACCAAAGCCTCAGAAGAGAACTATAAAATCTCACTTGGCAGATATCACAAGACGGCAGCTTGCTGGAGAGCAAGTGAAGCTGCAGCCTCTGGTGCTTGCTAGCAAGCTTATTCGCGGCATGAACTTCCACATCACACTTCCCACACAGCGCTGCCTCGTCGGCACAACAAATCACAGTCGCCGGATTCCTCTCACACACATCACACTGAATCTTCATCCTTAACCAACCTGCAAGGCACCAGCCAAGATCACCTAATACAAGCCTTGCCCAGATGCTGAAATTCCACAAACAAGCCGATATCAATATCTAATCAAGGTTCTATGCAAAGGAGCAGAAACCCAACAGGATTCAAGAAAGCTTTGGCTCAATGGGGCATGTGTGGAGATGAATCAAGACAGTGAATTTTGGGACTGATTTTTTGGACCAGTGGGTAGGAGATGGACATGTATCATGTGGAGTCCATATGTATTGAGGAGGAGTAAGAGGAAGGAGAGTGAGGAGTCGCCAGTGAGGATAGAGATAGAGATTTTGAGAATCAAATGAAGGGCAATGGTTGAGACAACAAAGCATCCTCTGGGGTTTAGCTTTTCAATCTACCTAAAGTTCATTATTGTTGCCTAGTAACAACACCATTGCTGTTGGAATATCTCATACACGGTCAAAACTACATAACCATAACTTTAAAAAAAAAAAAAAAAAAGTAACTGACTTTATGACATTTTTTTTGGGCCGTTAGATCTCATCCAACACCAGGGATGTTGCCTTGCGCCTGTAAGTGATCATGCTCTCCCAGAAATTCATGAGGGCAAAAAGAAAATTTTCGGAAGGGTATGCATCTAGTCTTGTAAGCATAATTTTTCTAAAGTATCAATAACAGATTGAAATAATAAAGAATCGACTTCTACTGCTAGCGAATGTAACAGAGTTAAATGGAGCAGTACCATCAAGTATTCAGGCCTAGACTGAAGGCTTATGACTTGGGAAGAAATCTTTGCAAGGGTTACGTGCCTGGGATGAAACACGGCCCGCTATGTTCGGAAGAGCAGGTTAGTTTGAAACAGCTGTAGCGGGATGAAGATCTTCCCTCTCCCTGAGCGTGCTGAAAATGGATGTTTGGCACTTGATTCAGCAGTAGGCAATGTGGATACCGTCCTGAGCTTGAAACTCTGTTCTTTGTGATTGCATTATCATTATCATCCATGTAAAGAAGGCAAGCAGCAAGGGTGATGCTACCAATATGGAATGGAAAATGCAACTTACAGATGTTTCTGCCAAGAACGAATCAAATTCCCTGCGTTGCATCCAAGGATTTCTGTTCATCTTCTATATTCTACAGATCGACATAGATAACAAGTGATGAAGGAAAAAAAAATACTGCTACTATATTGGTTTTACTGATCTTCAGCTCTCATGAAAACTGATCCTTTCCAACAACCTGAGGCCATTACCATTTCCTGTCATGCGTGTGCAAGCCCAACCGCTTAACTAAAGCATAACACAGGAAAAATAGCTGGATCTATCTGGCACTGGAGTGGATCTATTTTATAGAACTCTGCGATTGAACTGGACATTGCACACATAGGTCTATAGTAAAGTGTCATGACGACCATGAACAGCTCATAAGAATTTCATTGAATAAAGAACAGCTAAACTTAATGTAGCTACCAGTCACTCACAGCACTGGCATTAGTGTACAGTGTCATGATTACAAAGGAGCTCCAGCAACACAAAATAGAACATCGCAGGTGGCTACATGGTACTAACATTGCTGCAGTCGGACGATTACAGGAAATGAGACAGGACTATCAACTATGGAGCACCAGATTCTGATCCTCTCAAAAGAGAAGAAGCTACACAACATCAATAGTTCCTGGCAGTGCGCCCATCTGCAATGTTCTGACATAGCCTTCAGGAAATCGAATGGACGGAAGAGAGGAATCCACAACTGGTTCAATCTCAAGGAAGCTGAAATCATATGTACCCGAGCGCTTCAGGCTCAATATGAAGACAAGAACAACCCACCATAACAAGGAGACCGCCCAGTAATCATTCATCCCATGTACCAAACCCCAAGAGATCGCATACCCAGCAACAATCCCAGCCAAATGCCCAACAAAGCTCGCCTGAGGAACAATAATCGACGTAAATATCAATGATTCAAAAGGTGCAAAACTAATCGGCAACGACAGAACCCCAAACACATTCATCCTCATAGAAGGCCGCTTCACCGACAACACCGTCATCCAACCAAACACAACACAGGAATACCCCACCGCAGTCACCCTCCTAAAATACTCAATCTTAAACCTCCTTATCAACACATGATACGCAACCAACACCAACGCCCCCGACAATACAACCAACACCAGCGTATAATGCACATAATACTTAATCCCAAGTCCAATATCCCCCAATTGCTCGACTATCCCGAGACTCCATAGCGCGCTCATGTTGAAGACGAGATGGATCACGCTTATATGCGAGAACGCGGAGGTAATTATCCTCCAGTAATGACCATCAACAGCGGTGTCGTAACTTAATCCGACTTGTGAGTACCCAATGGATTTCTTCTGAATGTAGAACCATATGAAACTGCAAAGAGCTATTAGGGAACTTGTTACTGGTTTCTCTGCTATCTCGTATACCAATGGTTTCCCCATTGAGAAGCAACTGATCTTGCTAGTTGTGGGTCGGCGCAGAATCAATGCAATTGAACTGTACAACAACAACGTTGATGAATAGGTGAGCGAGATGAATTGGGAAGCGATGAGACACCCCAGATGAAGAATCGAATTTGGGTGTGTGTCGAGATTGAACAGCTAAGAGGTAGAAAATGGTCAAACAAAAACAGCTAAGAGGTAGAAAGTAGAGAATTTGGTTACGGGTCGAGGAGAATTGGGATTTCTGAGGAGATCGTGTTGGGGAAAATTAGGGTTTCGAGTGAAATTGATTGCGCTGATTGATTTTGTTGGGTGAAGAGTGAAAAATCCCAAATTCACCCGACGCAAAAGAACTTGATTTCTTTTTACTACAGTGATTTCCCTTCTTCTTATCATTGTTGACAAATGATTCACAGTTACTATTGATGGTATCAGAAAAATAACTAATCAATATTTATAAATTATTTATTTCAAAAATGAATGATTTGATTAAAATCAGAATTTCATTCTTTTTTTTGAAAAGAATAGTTGAAAATTGAATGAGACATCCATTAATTTTTTTACAGTGAAATGATGAGATTTTGATTTTAATCGAATTATTCATTTTTCGAATGAAAGATTCATAAAATATTAAATAGTTAACCTCTCTATGTCAACGTTAGCTATGAATCATAGTCCATTATTTTTAAGATACATTGATAAATCAGATTATATCGTTTGATGATGTGCTATTTCATTGATTTTAAGATTTGGTAGATCCAACACCAAAAGCTGTAATCAGAGATAGATGTTTAAAAGGTAAGATAATTGTGGATAGAACCCACACATTCTCTATTGCACTGTGCACCTAGCGATGTAGACTAGACGATCATGTTTTACATCTTGACTACAGTCCTCGACTAGCTCATGTTTCACATCGCTGCTGAGTGCCTCCTGCTCCAATGGTGATATCAGAGGGTGCAATGGAACTTTTTAATGCGCTTCTAGCACTGTGACGTACTGTCACCATAACACGCTCAAAGTAGCATGAAACACCTATCAAAGCGCCGACAGAACTGATTTATTCTTAATCAATTCTCATATCGATCTTCAACAGCAGCGATTACAACCAATCCTTGCTTGGTTCCCCTCTCGTCATGCAATGCCAAATTCACTATAGCACAGCCTATTTTCATGGCTGATCATAATACAGGTACGCATGTATAAAGCCCAGTATAGGGGCCAAAAAGAGCAAATCGGCACACACAGAGAGCCAAGCCAACAGGGACTGTGGATGATTTTGATCACATCGGGGAAAGCACATCCTTCATGAGTCCCGTTGACAATACAATCTACACATTAGGTTGCGGCATGGTGGCATTATTTACCCTCGCCACTCCGCCATACATTGTCCCATGCACCACCAGATGTAGCTTTTGATCCCTTCATGACCGCCATTTCATTGGTGTATATCTGATCAGCTGCCGAGCTGGAAGCCGGCAGAGGAAGACCATCAGGACCGGCACCAGGAACCTTTCTGTGCTTGGTTCTCATCCCCAATATCCTAAACACGAACCTAGCCAGCTCACCGTATAGCACGCCACCTCGATCGAAAAGCTGCATCAAGAGAGAGTATTGCACAGTTTCATCAAAACCCACAGCTTCGAAAATATTAACCTTAACACAGGAGCCAATCGCCAATAAATATATGGCATCTCCCATTCAACCAGTAAACTTGTATTCCAATACAAAGACATAATAATGTTGTTAGAGAACAGTCACAATCAACATTTAAGCCTTTTGGATATCAGTAGGTCGGATTGCTCACAAGCTCCTACTTAACCTTTTTAGCATGGTAAAACCATACAAGTGATTCTTTTTTTTTTTTTCCGACTCCCTATATTCATATTACCTTCCAAACAACACATATCCCCAATTCTTCTCTCAGGTGACTCATATAGCCTGCGAATTCAGTGTTTGTCATCTTAAACAGATTCCCTCATCTCTTCTCAAATGAGAGCAACTCTCACATGTTGGCATATCTATAAGACTATATCTAGCCAACACCAAGCTGATATTGACCCCTGCTACTTCAACCAAGCTGATAGATGTCTACCAAGCTCAAGAGGCGATGAGATAGGGTAACTACTAACTACAGACTTGATCTGCCACAGAATTAATGAATCAATGCGTACCTGAAGAAGAGCAGACATGAACAAGTGCACAGCTTGTGTGTTCTGGTCTACAAGGATAGAAATTCGACCGAAAAAGCTCACAATACCTTCCATCTGAAAAATATACAAAAGAAACGGGGATTTAAACATCAGAACAATGCACTTTCCAATGGTTGGTAAATGATATGATGCGACTAAAATAGCATGCAAATGTCAGGAAGAAGCTAAGTAAGGCAAATACAACAGCGCAAGTTCATCCCAACTCATACACAGAGAACAAAGTATTTTTCATGAGATATCCTGACCTCCTAATTTGTATTAGATGCCTTCGCCAACAAAAGAATGAAAATAATACGACGCACTTCCAGTTATATGACAGCTGACTTGAAGCAACCGTGCTTCTTTCGGCAGCATGAAGTATGTCTAAAGGTCAAGGCACGTTGCAGTTACACGAAAAGAAATGATAAAGCAAATTATGCATGTTCCTAATAGAAGAATTCCGGAGGTTCATAAATCACAATTTATAAATTATCATTGAAAGAAGCAGAAATGCATATTTTACACATGTTCAAAGGAGGAAAACTGTCTTTTCAACACAATACTCCCCAAATCCCCTGTGACTTGAGTCTCAAGTCTCAACATCCTGTGCCACCAGACATTAGAAACTCTCGATGGAGTTCATACAGCCTGTGATTAGATGATCAATGGTTCCAAGATCTCCAAGAGCTCATATCTCAGGGATAACTACAGGGAAAAGTGAGAGCTCTACTGTCTCTGCACTCTTTACCCCCTGATCCCCATGACATAAGTATCATCATTGTCTAACCACTTTTACATAATTATGGGATGCCTACATTGCAAGCAATAAGCATAAACGAGAAATGACATCACAAAAAATGACAAGTTGTTAGATAACTTACATTACTCTTCAAGTATTCAAATCACATATCTAGACTCTAGATAATATGCAGTTGCCATGATTCCTAATCAAAGAAGGCTCGATGGCAATCGTTTGAACTCAAAAACAGAATCCTACAGCTTTTGCCTCATATCCATTCCACAGAAGTGAGCGACTACACAACAGGTGTCCAAGAGCCAGAAAGACATTTACAAAGCCAAAGTAGTATTTAGGTAGAACAAAAGGTGCAACAGCTTACCACTCGAAGAAACGATATCCAGAACCCAGGTGGTGATGGAGGAGAACCGAAAGGATTATTTGGATCCTGACCTCCAAACTGACCACCACCCATTCCCATACCATACCCACCCATGGGAGCTCCTAAACCACCACCATACATCCCACCACCTCCGTGCATCCCCGATCCATACATCCCACCACCAAATCCACCTCTATACATACTGTTGTTATACATCCCCCCATATCCTCCACCACCATACGAATTATACATCGACGAACCATACCCCGTGTTGTAATTCATAGTACTCCCATAACCTAAATCAAAACCAATCATCAAGCATCAATCATATATATAATCT
Source organism: Drosera capensis (assembly GCA_001925005.1). Lineage (NCBI taxonomy): Eukaryota > Viridiplantae > Streptophyta > Magnoliopsida > Caryophyllales > Droseraceae > Drosera > Drosera capensis. The sequence continues at coordinate 147,297 of LIEC01012583.1, read as the reverse complement.
CTTCATCAATCATCAAACATACAGAATCTCTAGTTGCATCAACAATCACAGCAACCTCGAATATCACTACCTCCAATGGTATTACCAATACCATTATTCTCCCATGGTCTCCTAGGAAGAGGCCTTCCAACAGCATCGACACCCACCCCCGCCGTGTTCCGATTACTCGTCGAGACGATCTCGCCCGGTTTCGCTGTCCCGGACGCCTCCACGACGTTGCCTGTGCTCCCGGACGAAGGGGGCTTGAACGGGACAGGACCTGATGATGATGCTCCGGCTCTCTCCCATGGCTTTGGAGGCGGATCGGCACCTGCAAGAACTGAATCAACCATCAATTACACGAAACAGAAACGATAAGGAGATTGATCGATTGCATAGGATTTTGAGTCAAAATTGAAAGAATAAAAAATTAGAGTTTTGAAACTGGGGTTTGGGGTTGGGATTGTGAGGGTGTGAGGACGATTAGTGTTTGGTTGGGCGAGTACTGACCTCCTCCTGGTGGGGTTGGAGCTGCCATGGCGGCTCTCGAGCTCGAGGATTGCGAGGCGATGATGGCGATGATGTGGAGAGAGGATGATTTGGGTGGGAGATTGTCCAGTCAACAGATAGAATATTGAAAAAAAAAAACACAAAAAGATAACTTGATGGAACCATAAATTTTGTGATTTTTTTTTTTCAATATAAATTGGAAGTGATATTTTATTCGTCTCGGATAAATTAAATTTTTTTATTTGATATGAATATTAACAAAGTATAGATTTTAGCAGTTTTTTATTTATATATTTTGAGATTGATAGAGTAATTGAGTGAATAGAATTGTGAGTAGATAAAAAGAATGAAAAAAAGATTAAAATTATGGGTGAATAAAAAGATAAATAAAAATGATTATGAAGATTATGTGATATAAAATAAGAATAATTTATATTAAAATTTGGATAATCATATTTAATAAAATATTATAATTTATTTAAAACGAAATGAAGTATTAAATTTTATTGTTTATATGATACAAGCTCGATCCTTAATAGAATTGATTAATCCTGTGAGAGATCCAAAGATATTCCGTAAATCATTTATTGATCAACGTAGAAGATCTGACCATATCTAACGAGCACATGTTTCCGCTTCTTTAACTAGACCTTGGGACCAATTGTTAAAAGAATCTTCAACCTATATCGCTTTTGATCACGATATTTTGCACCAGCTAAGGGAACTTCATCGATGACGCGCTTTCACCTGTAAAGATTATCAAGACCATATCGTTGGTTAAGATAATGTGTTCGAATGATTGCACACTGTTGTCTTCTTCGAGTCGCTTTAAGCAATGCAACGTGATCTACCAGTATATAATTGCAATTAATATTATGGCAAGAAAAAGCCGAGGATTGGTAATCGAGAGACTAACCAACAAATAAAACAGACATTAAAAATTAAATACTCCTACATTATCTTTAGAATATAAAAGTTGTAGATGAAGACAGGCCCAACCAGCCACATAATTGGAGTACGCAAGTAAAAATCACAGGTATGCTAAAAATGCCTCAATCAAAGTGACTAATGAATAATGATGCACATGTTACTTAAGTGTAAATCGTTCACACTTCGCACTAGTGTTTATGGTAGTGATGTGACATGAATCAAAGACTTGTATCACAAGAGAAACAAATTCACAGGTAATTTTTTTTATAAAAAAATCTCAACATTTCTATCATGGATATATTGACGCACGTATTTCTAAAGTTTATTTTAACAAACATTTCATAAATATACATAGAGAATAATGAAATTGAAATGAGTCATTCTGAATTTGTAAATGAAAGATGTGTTTTTGGAGTGATACAAAAAATGCATTTTCATACTCATAGAAGAAAGCGAGTCAATTCATACGAACGACGAGCAAGTGTAGGCAGGAAATACTGACAATAAAAAGGTCATAAGAGCTTTCTCGAGTCCTTCACTATTAGATGTAATATAATTGGGGACGAACATCACATTTTATATCATGGATATAAAAAAATGTTGAGATTTTTTATAAAAAAATTCTCAACATTTCTATCATGGATATATTGACGCACGTATTTCTAAAGTTTATTTTAACAAACATTTCATAAATATACATAGAGAATAATGAAATTGAAATGAGTCATTCTGAATTTGTAGATGAAAGATGTGTTCTTTGAGTGATACGAAAAATGCATTTTCATACTCATAGAAGAAAGCGAGTCAATTCATACGAACGACGAGCAAGTGTAGGCAGGAAATACTGACAATAAAAAGGTCATAAGAGCTTTCTCGAGTCCTTCACTATTAGATGTAATATAATTGGGGACAAACATCACATTCGACTTGCAAGATCCAAGATAACAATTGAATCATAGAACCCTAGTTGATATCAGTCTAAAACGCTCTAGTTGATATCAGTCTAAAACGCTAAGTGTAGACATCTCATTTCGGGGGCAAACCTAGCTACATAGTGCTAGTTGGTTTTAAGTTGTTTGGATCATTTTGTTAGGGGATTGTTTGATATCCCATTTTAAACTTACGAAATTTAAAATCATTAATAGAAATAGAAAATCATTAATAAAAATAAAAAAATAATTCACGAAATATGTATCCTCCGTTTTATAATACAGGTAACGGTGGACCACATAGATAAAAAGTTCGCAACGACTACAAAATGATATGCAAGATTATTAAATGATGATTTTTTTTATAAATTTATCGTGAAATATCAAAGATAATATAGGGTATAATTTATAATCATGAATCGAAATAAAATTCATATCATATCATTTACATACAAAAAATAACGTATCAAAATACGTAATAAATAATATGATTACTGCATAATATTATTTATATTAAGAAACGGATGGAGTAATGTTTTTTATAAAAGAAATTTTGTATGTTACATTAATATGAAAAAAAAAAGAAATTAAAAAATATTTTCTATGATTTTTTGTTCTGTATTTTTGTTTTATTCATTTAAAAAATAAAATTTAATATCAAATAAGTTTATTTTATTAATCAATAAAATAAAATTAAAAACTGAACACATCCCCCGTCTAAAGCGTACCTTTTCCGTTTTTCCCAATATCCAAAGATTCTGAAACATATTTAAATATTTTGGACCAAACGATCCCACCACTAACCAGATGCTAACTCCTTTCAGTACATCTATTGTTATTTTTCTATATTAAACAATTCAACACTATACAAGAGGACATGTCTGATTCTGGAATCTAAATGAACTTTTTTAAAGCTGTTGTTTCTGACCTCGCTGAACCGAAGGAGTCGGCACCCTGCCCAGGGACATTTACGTCATTTCTGATCTTCAAACTTGCCTTTTGTCTACTGGTAACGTGCTCTAATTGATTCTGATTCAATTATTCCTCTCCACAGTGCATTACTTATTTTTGTATTATCTGTACGGATATTATTAATTTCAAGATGAAATTTGATATAGCTAAGATATCTTTTTTCATTAGTGTTTTTTAATCAAAATAGCCCATTTCTATAATTTGCCTTCGATATATAAAATCTAGCTTTATATTTATCAATTCCCTATTTATAATTATGAATTTTGTGTTTTTATTTGTTTTTTATGTCATGCAATATCCGAAATACTCTCTTCGTCCTATGAAAAACATAACAGGTTAATCAAACATGTGTGTTGATATAAAGTTTATTATGCATGTAACGATAATCAAATATAATTTTTTTATAAATTTATCGTGAAACATCAATAGTTACGTAAATTACTTAATTCAATGTAATGCATGTTACGAGACGATCGGACGTAATTTAATATAAAAATAAAATATATATTTATACAAATAAATAATACAAATATGTATGTATTGTTTTATTTATGTGACAAAGAGAATATTTTTTAAAACTATCCTCAAGTAACAAGTTAATGAGATTTTTTGTGATTCCATAAACGTTTAAATTCAATGTTTTTGACGTGACATGAAAGTTATGATTACAAGACATTCTTCGATCAATATAGTAATCATTCTTCTTATTAAGATTTTAATGTTGCTATCATAGTTCTTCAAACAAAAAATGTGTACAAGAAAAATATAAGAATGAGTGCTTTTACACCATTTAAAAAAAAAAAAAAAATCAATTTTACCACCACTCTTATTGTAAAATCAATTACTCATTTCGTTTCAGAAAAATTATGATACTTTGACTCAATATATTTATGAATTAGTTTATTGACTTTGTATAATTTGACCAAAATACTCTTTTGGATGTGTAGGAAAAAATGTGAGTATGAATTGTGAGTGAAACGAGAATAGGTAAAAATTATGAGTGGATTGAAAGAGAAAAAGAAATAATAATAAAAATGATATTTCTTTCGTTCAAAAATAATTATAATATTTATATTTTTATATTATTTAATATGTATTTTGAGGAGTTTTGTTTCACGTCTTAACGATATTGAAAAAATTATGTCACCGGCATCAGGTTGTAGTACATAACTTAAATAATCATTAATATTTTATAAAAAATTGTCATAAAATGATGTTTGATCGGCTCGCATCACATTGATAAATACACATAATCAACGTATTATAATTATTTTGGATCGGAGGGAATATGATTTAGAGTAGGGGTCATAAGGGAATTTTGCACATAAAAAAATTACTAATTTTAAAAATATCATAATTTATATGAGACATCCATATTTGATAATGTGTCATATTTTATTTATGATGAAAAAATACTATAATTTTCAATTTTATAACAAAAAGGGTTTTATTACTTAAGTTCCAAATTGATAGGTTTTCATAAGGAGTTAATCTGAATATTAACAAGATGTCTTGAAAAATTGGATTCATGGGAGGGATACCTTTTTAAGATAATGCGATGTACGTAAATTTAGGAACAATAGTTGGAGAAATCCCTAATCTCAAGATCATGATCATATAAATGTTCCACTAACCATCACTTCGTGACGAAGTTTTACACAATGATGTTATCTGTTATATGATCATGAACAAAAAGAATAAATATCAAAACCATTAAATATTTTTTCATTAATTAATTCAATAATAAGTATTATCTCTGTCTTAAAATATAACGAATAATTTGACCCGACATCCGAATTCATGCATATTAATTTTTTGTGGGAATCAATGAAAAAGAGTATTTTTTTTAATGATAATGAGGTCTAAGGGGGCCTTAGAAGTGATAATAAGAGAGGATGAGAAAGAAGGTTGTGTGTGTATTACAACATATGGTGATTTATTTTTGTGTTTTTTATATGAAAATATCACTGAATATAATATATTGATTATATTTTGGGACGATTAAAATAAAAAAATATGATTTATGATATAAAACGAAAAGAGTATTAAATAAGTAACGAATTTCATGAGAGTATTAAATCCCCCTCAAATATGGGCCGCGAGTAGTTAACCAAAATCCTCTAAACAGTGACCAAAAAGAGGATTAAATATATATTTTTATAGTTGAAAGGGGTTAAGTGCTCACGATCTATAATTGAAAAAAATTAAATATTATTTTCTTTTGTATAAAATTCATGGATATTAACTGTAATATAAAATCTACATAACAAAAACAAGACACAAAAACATATTTCCTCCCTTTAAAAATAATTATAATTTTTATTTTGTTTAACATATATTTTTAAAAAATTCGTTCTTAATATTATTAAAAAATTCTTAATTTTATTTTCAAATTTAAAAATAAATATTTTATAATAATTTTTTATAAAATAATATTTAATTTTTTATAAAAAAAATCATATTACCACAAATTTGTTATAATTATTTTGTGTGGGGGAGTATTAAAAGCCCCCCACAAAGGGACAAACAAAATCGACCATCTCCAGCTCCCCTCTTTTCTCTTCCTCATTTATCCTCTCATCATCACAGTATCAAATCAACCACACTTTTTCCTCTCCTTCCCTTCACACGCTTCTTCCCCTTTTCGTCACAAACACCAAACAGTTTGCTTCTGATTACCAATCAAGCTATTTTTAGTAATTATAATAACAACAGCCGTTAGTCAGCCGCCAAGTTTCATCACACTCTGCTTCCTATTCGCAGTAATTTTCCACTTCATCACCAAATACTTTGTCGTTTTTCGATACTTAGCAGATGGGTTTTTTTCTGCGTTCGGTTTTTGGGGTTTTATTGCTGAGAATTCAAGCGTTCAAGGTGTTGTGGCTATGAGTGTTATTGGGTTGTTGAATTTTGGGTTCTTGTAGTGTTCAATATGATGGTGAGGTGGTGGAGGAGAATTGGGATTGCATTTGTTCATGTTTGTTCAAGGGGTGCTGTGGTTCTTGATTTTGGGGTGATTTTATTTGATTAAGTGAATTGGGATATTCTTCATGTACTTAGATGTATACGGGTTGAATTGGAGAACTTATTTTTTTTTTTTTTAAAGATTCTGTGTCTGGGGTTTTGGTTGTGGGTTGACAAAATTGCAACTGGGTTTATGGTTAATTATCAGTACTGAATTAGTTTCTTGTATCTGATAGGTTTGATATCTGATTAGCGACTTTTAACCTGGTATCCTTGTGAACTGTGTGATTCAATGTATTTAGGCTTTTACCTTCTAAACATGTTTTTGGTGGTGTTTATTCTTAAAATGAAAAAAAGAACACAGAAAAAAGTCAAATCTTTTACTAGTTTTCTTTCAGTTTCTGTATGGTTTTTTGATTACATATCAAATTGTTGACTCCACTGTATATATGTTTCTCTTGTTCAGGAATCAGGTTACTTCATTGGAAGGAGGCTTGAATATTGTGAGCTTGTAGCTTATTCGAGGGAGAGCCTCAAAAATGGATACGATGTGTTACTTCGGGGTTCTTGTTAGAATGAGCCTATATGATGGTAGAAGAACTACATCATTTCTTAGCTAATCCATTGCGGGCAGCTTTTCTTCCTTGATTCATGGAATACGTGAAGGGTAATGGAGCTCATTATTGGGCTTTGACGAGGTCACAAGCGGAGGATCCATCCAGTGGCGATAGCAATTTGAGAAACTTGAGTAATGATCTTTTCACCAATAGTGAGAATTTGAGCTTTGATAGTTATGAAGCATGGTGCAATAGCCCTTCCACGACCGAGCAGATGCTGTCTTACTATGGGTTTCCATCTACGCCCACGAGTTACCCCTCAAATGATCAGTTAAGCTACTCTGGCCAGAATAATGATGCTACATTTCCAATCCCAGAAACTCCTTTCAACAGTTTAGACAAAATGGTTTTCGCTCAAACAAATGTCGACTTTAACCTATCAGTGGACTCCAGTGATCCAAATGAGCATACCAATAAACAGAATGAATTGTCCTTGTTGCATCAAAACAAAGTTCCACGACCTATTGGGTTTTCACTGTCAGAGAAGATGTTGCAAGCTTTGTACTTGTTTAAAGAGTCATCTGGAGGTGGAATCTTAGCCCAATTATGGATCCCAGTTAAGCGTGGCGATCGCTATATTTTGAGCACCTGCGAGCAGCCGTACTTGCTTGATCACCACCTTGCGGGCTATCGTGAAGTGTCTAGGACGTTCACTTTCTCAGCTGAGCGTACGCCAGGTTCCTTTCCTGGTCTTCCTGGCCGTGTATTTATATCGAAGATACCAGAGTGGACCTCGAACGTCTCTTATTATAGTACGGCCGAGTATTTGCGGTTCCAACATGCTGTTGATCATCAAGTTCGTGGATCCGTTGCCGTACCTGTGTATACACCTGAAATGCAATGCTGTGCTGTATTGGAACTCGTCACTGTTAAAGAGAAGGCGAACTTCAACTCCGAGATGGAAACTGTCTGCAATGCGCTCCAGGTGAAACTTCTTTTTCTCACTTTATTGCTAATACTCTGTGAATCTATTAGTTGATGGAATATACTTGAAGCAAGTGGCAGTCCTTCAGATGTGATTTGGACCACCACAATGGTTAACATGGATAGTTGATTCTGTGATTTCTTCGGTGATCCTTGATGATTTGATATGCTATCATGAGTGTTCTTGATCGAAATGAATGTGTTAGTGAAAATAATATCGAAATGATATCCTTGATGAATTGACAATGACCTCTTTCTTTTTGACATCAGGCTGTTGATTTGCGAACAACAGGTACTCCTCGATTTCGTCCTCAGGTAATGTCTGTATTATTTGAGGCTTTATTTTTTTTCCTCAAGTGACTTTAGTTCCTATCTTTCATTCTCTTTGTTCTGGTGGTAGGGGAAAAATCGTTATGCTAAATAATAGGTCCAGAGCCGTTTACTAATAGTTTTATTTCCATCTCTTATTTTGTAGTCTCTCTCAGTGAATCATAGGGCTGCTCTAACGGAGATAGCGGATGTTTTACGAGCTCTATGCCATGCGCATAGACTTCCATTGGCTTTGACGTGGATTCCATGCAGTTTTGAGGAGGGAGTTGACGAAGAAGTCATTAGGATACGCCACAAAGAGAGCGATTCAGCTTTGAAGGGGAGACTAATACTCTGCTTAGAGGAACTCGCCTGCTACGTGAACGACCGAGAGATGCAGGGATTCGTCCATGCGTGTGGAGAGCATCCTCTCGAGGAAGGCCAAGGTGTTGCAGGGAAAGCACTTCGTTCGAATCTCCCTTTCTTCTTTCAAGACGTGAAGAAGTATCACATCAACGAATACCCGCTTGTCCACCACGCTCGCAAGTTTGGGCTCAATGCAGCTGTAGCTATCAGGTTGAGGAGCACTCATACCGGGAATGATGACTACATATTAGAGTTGTTTCTTCCATTGAATGTCACAGGAATGAAGGAACAACAACTATTGTTGGATAGCCTCTCGGGGACTATGCAACGACTATCCAGGACTCTTAGAACCGTCTCGGATGCAGAGTTCGCTGGTCTTGAAGGATACAGAGTTGTCCAGGAGGGAGTATCCCCAGGCTTCTATCCGTCGGCTACACCATCAATGGGTTCTCAGCCCATGGGACTGCAAAGTGAGTCGAGCACGCCAGACCAGATCTCTTCGGATGTATCTAGCCTGAAAAGCGACCATACTGAGATGGATGACCGGTCTGAACAGGTATCCGTGCTTTTTTCACCCAGCTTTTGGAATTTTTGTTTTGATATATTGTGGAGCATTAAGCACCTGTGTGTGGCATTGCAGACAACAAGCGGTTCAAGGAGATCAGCAGAAAAGAAACGGAGCACAGCTGAGAAGACTGTCAGTTTGAGTGTTCTCCAGCAGTATTTTTCGGGCAGTCTGAAGGATGCTGCAAGAAACATTGGTGGTATGATTTCATTAACATCGTATACACCATTTTTTTGTTCTCGTTTGAGTTTTCTAGTTACGTATTTGATATTTTTTTATTGCAAGAACCAGGACTTTTTTTTTTTTTGGTTTGTTAATCACCTGCAGTATAATGTATTAACCCATGCAGGACATTATACTGTTACCTTTTTGTTATCTCTGTATAGGATTACATTCAACAGAAGGGTAATGTTTGGATTTGTTTTTATGCAGTTTGTCCTACCACATTGAAGAGGATATGCAGGCAACACGGGATCTCAAGATGGCCTTCACGGAAAATAAACAAGGTGAATAGGTCATTAAAGAAAATCCAGACGGTGCTCGACTCTGTTCAGGGAGTGGAAGGTGGTCTAAAGTTCAGCCCTACAACGTGCGAGCTTGTTGCAACTGGTTCAGTTGCTCAAGAACCGGATGCTCATAGAAGCCTCTTCATGCCCACCAGAAACCTTATGGCAAAAGTCCCTAACCAGTCTAAACAAGGTGACATATGTTTTCCTCAGTTCGGCAATCTCAGTTCTGCAGTTAAACTGGAAGAAGATGATTCTTGCACCTCCAGAACCCAGTCGAGTTCTGAATGGAGAAGCGCACCTAAGTCTGACATTGGCCATGAAGAAGGAAAGAATGCAGATTTATTGAGCAACAAGTACAAACCTCCAGGAATCGCTATGTCTATGACGTCTTTTGCTCATTCTAGCCTTGATCAGAGCCATTGGCATCGGTCCGAAAGCCTTGCCTCTAGAAGCGGTGAGGGTCAGAATCAGTGGAATCCGAGCAATCCGATTTTCTGCAACGAAGGATCCATGGGAGCTGCTTCTGATAGAATGGACATGGAAGGCGATGAAGGTGACGGGGATGTTGTGCATAAGCATCCTACTTCGCCATGTATGACAGACTCATCCAACGGTTCTGGGTCCATGTCAAGCGCACCGTCACTCGAAAGACACCGGCAGCCTGCTTTTAAGATGATTGATGGAGACATTGGAACGAAGATTCCTGTCAAGGCTACCTACAAAGGGGATACTATCCGGTTCAAGTTTGACCCATCCGCAGGATGTTTCCACCTTTATGATGAGGTTGGGAAGAGGTTTAAGCTTCAACAATCTACGTTTCAGCTCAAGTACCTGGACGACGAGGATGAATGGGTTATGCTCGTTAGTGATGCTGACTTGCACGAGTGCCTCGAGATCATGGAATTCGCTGGGATGCAAAGTGTGAAGTTTCTCGTCCGTGATTTAGGTTCCAACATGGGCTGCTCAGGGAGTAGTACGTAGCATTTTAGCAGGAAGTCAATGAGCATTACCAAGAGGCAAACTTCGATCGACATGGACTTCGCTATAGACTTCTACTTATCCTTTCGATCCTTAACTTATCCGAGGTAGAGCACTGAGCAGCATGAACTCGAGATGGCATTTTGGACGAAGAATGACGGAGGTAACTGGCTTGCATGTAATTTATGTATATCCTTCGAATTGTAGCATAGTTTAAAATGCTGATGTTGTATCTATAACAAGACCTCACTTTTGTGTCACGAAGAAGATAACGGAGATGCTTTTCGTTCGTTCGTTCGTTTGTTTTCTTTTGAATGGTTGATTTCGTATTGGAACAAAAGGATCATTGCAGGAAATTGGTAGACAAAGCAAATAAAATATCTACTACTTCTACGTATTGATTCGAGGTTGGTCCATGCCCTAGTGGTCACCATTTTTCAGCCTTCACCTTTATAGTTTGTCAATACATTCCCAATCGAACACGTACAAGTTTATCTAAAGAAAACTCCACGAACGAGAAAACTAGTAAAATGATGTCCTGCTTTCATCATACTAGTATTTTTGTGGCAATGTTAACTTCCATCAGCTTGTATGCCATTGGATGTGTGTCATGACGACGCTAACATTTGAAGAGATTTTTAAAACACAAGATAATCATCATGATGTGAACGCATCTAGCATACACTTCTGTATACCATCATCACGAGACCGACGACTTCATATCAAGTTCGATTTGAAAATGAATTTAACCTAACAAATTATGACATCATTGTTAAAATTATGCCACATACAAGTAAACAAACTTTTTTTTTAACAAGAAAATTAACGCTTTTAAGTGTACAAGTAATCATTCTCAATGTTCCATTACCGTCTTTGGACTTAAACGAACTCAGGCACTCCAAAGATTGTCAAATGATTCCCCGTCAAGGTACCCCTGGTCCAGCTCGAATTTCATCAATGACTCTTCAAAATACCCACGAGGAGTAATCGTGAAATCAGCACAGCCGACATGTTCATCCCCATGCAAACATAAGTCGTCATTGTTATCATTTACGTACAAACCATTACTCTCATCAGCGAAACCTGATGTCGGATAAACTTTGGCTGTGCCGGAGGATGCCAGAAGCGAAGTCTCTGCATTGTTTGGCTCAGGGAAGGCCTGAAAGCTGGTCGTTGCGTGGTTGTGGCTGGTAGTGTCGTCGCCGTGGATTTGAGACGATGTTTCAGTGTTAGGGACGATGCAAGGAGTGGTTGAAGAGGCGGCGGAGGCTTGGATCCTCTCAACGAGTCTAGGAATCCACAGATAGCGCATGGTATCCCTGAATTGCTTGCTGTTGACGTCGCATTTTAGCTTTTTGGCATGCTTCTGGACTCGGGTTCTCCAGTAGTTCTTTATCTCGTTGTCCGTTCGTCCAGGCAAGTATTGTGCTATCTTGGACCACCTGGAGATGAACACGTAATAAATCAATTAAAATCTACATCCTATGTTTTCTCATCATTCAAGCTACATGACGTAAAAAACATCAATCAATAACATCATTTCAAGATTGAAAATGCACTAATGGAATTTAACACATAAGCTTGCGCAAGTCCTAGATATGTATCCTGCTAGTCATATGCGGGACCAAAGTATAAACGTCTAATAATATGAGTCTATATGTCTGCATGTACGTGTTTCTGATGACGAAAACGGTCCAGCGCTGGCTAAGGGCTAATAACCAACTCAAATCAAGCTGTCCACTGGGTAGATGGACGACTGGATTTGAGTATGATTTTGCTTCTTCCACTTCGTTTAGAAAGGGAAGAGACAAATGACTCTTTACTTAAAAAAAGAATATGAAATAATTAAATACTAAACACAAGCATCAATAGCAACTTAATTAGAACACCACTAAACTAGTTTTTTGATCCTTCGCCCGTAATAATTTAATCTCAATGATTACATAGTTTACCTAATTTAAAGCTTAGACTTTGAGACACATTCCTTGAACTCGTTGTATATACGTATACGCATATCACACATGTTTAGCCACCGTGAAGCACCAGTCACTATGCATCTAGAACAGTTAATGAAGAATATGTACCGGTTGCCCCAGCGGGAATGAAGCTCGAGAATGAGAAGCTGCTCTTGGAGGGTGATGTTACCATGGCGGACGTCTGGCCTCAGATAATTAAGCCATCTCAATCTGCAGCTCTTTCCCGTTCTCTTCAAACCTGTAAACATGCATATGCAGATAAGAAAACAGGATTCATTTAGTTATAACTAATCCACTTGGCTCAAGGCAACTCATATAATATTCGATTGTATATGTCTTGATAGTATGCATGTAACCAAAAAGATCAAGCAGAATATGCATGGCTTAATGAAAAGTAACTGAAGTGAATCAAGAATAAAGTACCAGCACGATGTGCAAGGGACTTCCAGTGGCCTTCGCCAAGAATCGAGATGCAGTTGATGAGTGCATGATCCTCTTCGGCAGTCCAAGGACCTCTTCTGAGCTCCATGACACTGTTTTCCATATCCTTGCCTACATCAATATGTACTGCATGAGCCTGCGGGATACTAAAAGTGATCGGCTCCATGCTAGCTATGCTCTGTTTTCTCGACTTATTTGGTTACAGATTATGTTGATATATGTGCTCCGTGTTTTTGTGTTATGTGTTCTGGTTTGATGGAAAAAGAAGAAGAAAGAATAACGAGAGATTTATATAGAAGAGTATATCATTCTTCCAAGCTAAAGTTCAATGCACATGGACTTTGGAGAAGAAAATGAGAACTAGAATTAGAAAGCGAGGACTGCTTTTTATGGATGGCAACTCATAGAGAAAATAGGAGCTTGGAAAAAAAAGGTTGAACATGTGCCACAAATTAAAATACCTAGCCGCAAGATGGATTTTGGGTTCATTACATTAGAAACCATGTTATCTTTAATCCACACCACAAATGTAGATATATCAAGCTGCTTAAACGTTAGTATTAATATGAGTCACGGGACTTGAGTGTTGAGAATATTGACTCCTTCTTTCAGTTACATACTGTACTATATTTACTGCATGGTTCAAATCCTCGGTTTATCAGAGTAGACCTAAATTTTTTTTAAAAAAGTAAAATACACTGATCCATTACTTCTTCTCATTCACTTTCACGCATGGAAGTTATTGGTTCGATTAGTAATAGGTTGGTGGAGCCAATTTGGGGTTGAAGTTTTGTGTACTTTGGGTTGCAACAGTCAACATTAGAAGACTTGCGGGCTCTGTCCCTTCGCTCGTTTAAATGGTTATACTAAGTCACTGCATATGTCAATCTTAGTCTAATCAATTGGAATATTCCACTTCGAAGAAGAAATATGATTAGTTGACTGCCAAACTATTTACTGGTTTCCTGTCAAAGGAAGGAACCATGACTTATAACGAATTAACGATTACTTTGCCTCCTATGCAAGACCATGACACACTTGACCACATGTATATAAACTTAAATGTAATGGTCGCAAACATTGTGAGGAGACGTGAATGCATCTATTTGTACTCAACCAGTCCTAAAATTTCTCATGTGCAAGTCTGATTAATCAAATTGACAAAATGGAAAAGAACCTACCCGATCACTTCCATTATTTTTTTGGACAACAAGAGTTATTTGCATAATGCAAATAGCAAATAACAACATTCAAGCTATAATCCGGTCAAATAAAAGATATATGCTCCCTCATCTCACCTGTAATACAAAGAGACTCTTTCCTAATGCTCACATTGTCGAACCCTTGACAACACAATTGAAGAATGACCGCTTAGCTAGCAAGTGAAAATAAAATCTTAAAAAGGCGACTACTTCATTCTTATATCCTAAATTCCTAATCATAAACATAGGAGCTGCGGAATAACAGGATGATATGGAAAGTTATATAAGACGAGTTGTGAAAATCTATAGAAAACTGAGTTGTGGAACTAGGATTAAGTTCGGCAGGTAAAAGATACAGTAAAGATTTTGCAGTCAAACATGCAACAGAAAACATGTGATGTGACTATGTGAGTTTAGTGCATTGGCAATTCAACGAAAGGAATTGGGTCTGAGTTTTTGCTTGTAGGATTCACAAATATGAGAATTAGCAAGTCAAAAAGCAAAATTGTGAAAAGGACTGAAAATGCTCATAAGTCTTGGCCCCATTTTCAATGACATTGGCTTGCCTGCCTCCTTATATGTTACTGTCTACCCATTATTGAAACCACATTGCTTTGTTTCGGTGAAATTTCTTAAGTGCAGACTTCAGATAGAAGAGGTTTTATCTTGCAAAAGAACAAAATTGACCATATTTAGTAATCCCCGAGTACAGTTAAGAAATGGAACTCAAACAGGAAGAAAGGATTAAAAGAATCACAAAGAGATTATGGTGTAACTAAGCTCTATAGACTATAGTAGTAGGGCGCAGATATGTTACCTCTGATTCAGCATTTACTTGGAACTCACACCAGCACAAGCAGATGCCTACTTTGGGTCTACACTTTATGACGAATTGTAGAAAGACATGATGACATGATATCCAGTGTAGATTGCAGGTTCAACATCTCATTCCTGCGTTGTCCAACATTTTCTTCAGACAATCCGAACAAAGATCAACAACAAGATTTAACAATACAGAGAAAGTATGAGCACAAAAGAGGGAATAAAAAAAATCTGATATAGACAGAGAACCGAGAGGTAGAAATGCACTGCAGAGGTATGCTGGGGACCAATGAAGGCACGTTAGATGGCATTATGAACTCAAAACAACGAGGTTCCTATGGTACAAATAATTTGAGGGAACACATGGCTGGATAAAAGTTAAATTATCCAACCGTAAAATTCAAATTTATTCTCAGCTCTAATGTTCCATTCCAATAATTGCACTCGGTCACTATTCTGCCCAAACAGACACATATAAAGATGCATCATATCATACGTAACCAGCAGCGCTGATACCTTTTGCCTGGGAATATGCAATTGACACGAAGTGCAAGCTGAAATTTGAATGTACTAAAAAAACGAATAGAACTCCTAAAATGGTGTAGACTTTGAAGATGTTTTCCCATTATATATTTCACCAATTAGTCTGAATAGACAAGGAAATTAAATCTTCAACAGTCCAAGAAATTACTAATTAACAGAGAAGGTCAATGCAGTCATAGACAACATCAATGCAGTTGCGTACTCTTGTCGGTTCAAGAAGGTAACTAAACTTAGAAACTGCATCGCTCCATGCCATTTCTTATACTTTTACCACGAATAATGTGTTTCATGCTCGGGTGTAGTTCTCCTTGGGCGTTTGCAGAAACTAGAAAGGACGTTTTGTTGCTTCTATAACCATAGAAAGCTAGAGAGACCATAACCTATGGTGGCATTATTCTGTGTAGTTATAAGAAAGAGAGGAACTGCATAATAGATCTTGTAAATTCAATAGTCAATCGACAAAATCAAGGAAATCCAACACAAAAATCAAATGATGTACCTAACGTTAGAAATTAAGTTACGTGAAGTTCGAGATCACCTGCAACCCAACTAAGATACAACACCTCAGCACCAAAAGCATATTGAGTGCACACTGCTTCAATGAGACTCTGATCCTCTGGCGATCATAGGCCCTTGACAGTTTTGGTAACAAGGTTTGATTTCGAGTGACACGGACTACATATTATCGTTCTGTTCTTCCCCTCCGAAACTATCATTTTGAGCTTCATCAGACAAGCCTTCTAGATAAAAAATTTTGAACGCAATGCACAGTTTTAAACGATCAAGACCAGCTGCCAATCCATAGAAACACAAACATTATCACTTGATCACCATCCATCCAACGCATCAAATCCAACGTAAACACAAGAAGCAATTTAATCCAGAAAACCGAGATACATACCATCCCTAGAGATGCAATCTACATTCAATAATGTTGATGTAAATCATATCATACAATAATTTCCTTATCACTGTTGAGAAACCAATTCTACCTACAAATTTAAACTCGTGATAATAGGCTCACGAATACCTTCGGTATTGAAACAGGCCCAATCATGCTAATATCCTACATGGACTTGACTAAATGACGATGCACTAACCCCACAATACCAAATGCTATTCGAACTCAAGACGACCTCCAGTCACATACGCTCATATAACATTTTGAAGAACCACAGCTCAAACACGTAGTAGAAGACCACATACATGATACACCTTCACAACAACAAATGAAAACATACCATGAAACAACCGTAGGACACTAATTCCATCAATTAACTGCAGGTAAACGGTAAACCAAAATGGTGGTTCCCTAACACAACCAATCCACCAGATCTCACGTAAATCAACGAACACCACACCTCAAAAACCCATCGCAAAACCAACCAAATCACACCTCCGCATTGCAACACACCGCCTAAACCAACCCAAACCAGACCAAACACAATCAACCACCAAAATCAAAAGATACAAAACCCTAATCCACCACCACAAAAACAACGACGCCGTTGGTCGAGAAATGCACGGGACCAAGCCTCACCTGGACGGGACCGCGATCGCCGATCAACATTGAACGGCCCTTGTCGGGCGACGGAATGGGAGAATGAGGGCATGGGTGAGAGGGGGAGGTTTTTTTTTGTGTGACTCGCTCGCACCCGTCCATGCTTTGAGTTTACAAAAATCGTTTTAAGGAATCTATACTCTCAAATTCATAATAAATATAACGTTATATTATTCTAATGATATATTTTATAAATTTCGTTATTCATATTAATAACGTAAAAAAATTATATAATCGTCTCATAATTAAATTACATAATTTAAAATATTATTAATGTTTTATGATAATTTTATACAAAATGATATTTGATCGTCTCGCGGACAATTCGTAATATGAATAATTTTATTATTTATATAATTGTTTGTTTTGTTTATTATGGGACAAAAATAATATTTTTTTTATAATTTTAAGCAACAATAGCAAATACTCTCTCCGTCTTATAAATTTTGCAATGTTTTTTTCTTTTATGTATTTGTAATATATTGGAAGTAATGTGAGGGAATTCGTTACACATCTAAACGACGCGATTTATATTTTTTTTTATGGGTATTAAGTTATAGTACATAATGTTTACTATATTAATATTTAATGATATTTTAAAAAAAAATAACGTTTGATCGTCCCATAACTTCAGTCAAAATTTATGTCGTTCTACCTTCCTGATCAAAATAATACAAAATATAGGGGAGGGGGGAGTAGTCATTTAACCAGTCAGATTTTAATGAATCCTTGCTTAGCAAATAGTCATTTAACAAGTCAGATTTTTAATGAATCATTTCTTATCCTTTAAAGCGAAAATCGATGTTTGAAAACAGTTTTGTATTTCTATTTCTTGATTTTTGCTATTATCGTCTTTAGGAACTCGCTTTCACTTATGGTATTTATGATGTAAATGGTAAGTTAAGAAATGCTGACCTGCTTAGTTCATAACAATTTGTTCACATTTCATAAACTACTGGCGATTGTTTTTTTACTACAACGATGACGATAACAACATATTCAGATAATTCCGTCATGAATAAGGTTTGAGAAAAATAAAAACTATACAGTTTTATCCTTGTTAGAGACAATCAAGAAATTGTTTCATGATATTCTCATAATTATACTCATTTCTTTATATTGAAAGAGAGTCTAGAAAAAATGCTGAGATATCATCATTTGTTATACAAGATATATTATGTGAATGACACAAAATCAAACTGAAAAAAAAGAAGGAGAAGATATTCTCATAAGCCCATTTGCAACGAAAGAGAGAAAAATGCATAGCGGCATAGATCTCATTTGAAAACAAACACTGCTGCTTCTCGTTTTTCCGCGTCTTCTCCACATGTCTCTACTTCTCCTTTTTCCGTCTATTCTTATTTTCATTATTCTCTCCCTCCCATAATGAATATCTCATTCGTTTCAAAAAAATAAAATATTTTAATTTTGTACGTATATAACGATGATGAAATATAATTTATTATAAATTCAGTATGAAACATCAATGGTTATGTAAGTTACGTATTTCAATTTAATATGTGTGTTGAATTTTTATAAAATTTGATAAAGAAATAATATTTTTTTTTGTGATTTTTGGATTTGGTGTAACAGTTGTGGATATATTATAATTGAGTTTGATTAATTTTATATTATTTTTTTAGATAAAATTTTTTCACATAAAATTATTAAAATTATTATAAAACATCCACAAAAATCAAATATTGTATTTATTATGGTACAGATTGAGTTGGATTTAGGACAACCAATGTGTTACTGCTCCTTTATTTGCCGGGTAAAGAGAGTTTTTAATTTAGAATTTTGAAGAATCTGTATTCGACGTCTTCAAACTCTAGCATGAAAAAGAAATGATACAACTGTTTGTATAGAATTTCACGTACTCGTTGAACGTTGACGTGAAGCGCACCGTCGATTATTTGAATCATACACGTTGACAATTCCAATGAATTTGCATTGCTAGTATTCGACGAACATTCATTACAATTTAGAACTAAATTAACATCTATTTATTGACTTCCTAAGAGTCAGCATTCCGCAAACTTAAAAACTCCATTATGGTATAAAAATTATACCCTCCAACGAGTATTTCATAAGTATATAATGATCATATCAATATTTCAGTTTTGACCATATATGCGTGAAGAACATATGCAGCAATTGAATGGACTCATTCAACACTGAAGAGCCAAATTACTCGGTCGACATCTCTCCCTCCCTGCAAAATCTGAGAACACAACTAGGTCAAGGTCAATATGAAAACCTTGTATAAATAGAGAAATCCTTGGTATGATCTTCTTCAACAAAAACACACACAACATCGAAAACAAAACACAACGAAAGAACTAGTAGACGCCTGATTCAGATATTACAAAAGCACATTGGTTGCACTCTTACGACTTTGAGAATCGTATACTTCGACCTATTCATACATCTGAATACAAGGAATCTAGCCAGCAAAAGCTGAGAAACAGAATGGTATCTTCAATGACAAGGGTCAGCTTCTGGGTCACGATGATGGTCGTGCTATTGGCATTGGTAGCATTTTCAAATGTTGATGCGACGAGGATGTTGCAAGAAGACCTGAATGTTACCGATAATGGATTTGGAGGCGACACAAGAAATGGCTTGTCTATTTACCATGATGCATATAAGACCGCGAGACTAAGCTTGGCAAGTTGGCTTCAGCGTTTAGCGTCAGGACCCAGCAGCGGTGGAGCTGGACATTGATTTTTTTTCCCCGGTTTACTACGTACATATAGTGCTACTAGGAAAACTATTTGTTCGTTCTTTTTTATTGTCTTGTTACTAATTGTTAGACGGATAACATGTATGAGACAGTAGGACAAGACAGATCGACATGGGAAGATGGCTACCTTATACCAAAGAAGTATGACGCTCGCGACTCTGCAAAAGATTTGCCACAATGCAAGCTGAGTGATCAATCCTCTTATGCTGCAATCAGACAATGCAACATTAAGTAAAAAGCCTTGAAATGGACATTGACATGTGTGCCAACATATGACGGACATACAACAGTTTCATTGGGATAATTGTTTTTCGTAGTATGTACTAGTACTACTTTACAATGAACCAGAAGGAAGGGTGAACATTCTTTTACTTTATACTTGGACTCCTCTCAATTTCTATACGACGAATTCAACCTATGAATCAATTAGCAATTCCATAAAAAATGTATCAACCATATGTTTAATTCTCGACAAAAACAACCTGTCGATTTGTGAAGCCATTGTCTTCCTCCTCTCTAGACCTTATTCCAGATGAAAGCAGGTTAAGTCGTCGAAGTCCCAATCTTTTTCCCTCAGTATTCATAATGCAATACATCGGTATTACAATTAAACGCCCTTTGTTGGTCTACAAATCCTGAAGCTTGTGAAACATCAAACCAAACCATGGCTAGTCTCCTGTGACACTAGCTAGCCATTTCTGGAGCATTTTTCATCCATTTTTCCAACAGTGAGTCTAGTTGCATCAAACTGCAAATACCTTGCTTGAAGATCAATCAGGTACATGCTGCTTAGGATTACGCTAACGGTTTGCCTATTTGTGTTTCAAACAAAGATGCGAGGGAACATCACAAACAACTCATGATTAGATCTGCTCTAAGAAGCTGACAACTTAACGATACTTTGTTTCATACCAACCTGCAACCTTATATTCTTGTTTCTAATCCCTGATATTCTTGATATCGAAGCAGCTTGAACTTTATCCCCTCAGCTCACAGGGCAATGTTAAGTCATGTTAAAGAATGTTTCCTCGTCCTCCCCCTTCCCGGTCGAAACTCATAACTATGAAGTACTGGGCAATCCAGTTCACTGCATTATGGCAAAGACAAAATATAATGGACCAAGATTGTGTAATAAACAGATCGGACTTTACACAAGCATACAATAAACTGCAGCTACTACTACTAGAATAATTTAGTCTGGGACAAAAAGTACCAAAAATAATAAGGGCACGTAATTTGATACCTTCATGCATTTTAAACACTAGATGAAGAGCTAGCGTTCATCCAACAATGAGAATCGCCATAAATAAACGAAACGGAACTCACAATAAAGAAATGTCAAATAATGCTTTCGACATCATCGTACTAATCTCTATCATGCCAAGAAACCCATGTAGTGGTTTGGTTTGAGAAGTTTTATTAGTATAATTATATTGTTAGAGGCACAATCATCTTTTAATTGTGTTCTCTGAACATACCAGATCCGTTCTGAAGGTTGAAGAAATGGCCAACGTCCATGTGGTGGTGCTTCCATGGTCGGCTTTCGGGCATATGATTCCTTTCCTTCAGCTTTCAATAGCTTTGGCTAAGACCGGAGTTCGTGTCACATATGTACAGACTCCAAGAAACATCCAGAGACTTCCACGAATTCCTCCAAGTTTGACGGACCTCTTGGTATACAAGGAGCTTCCCTTGGAGATGGTTCGCGGTCTTCCGGAGGAAACAGAGGCCACCGTCGACCTACCCATGGAAAAAACACAGTATCTGAAAATTGCTTATGATCTGCTGCAGGAACCCTTTAAGCAACTTGTGATTGATCTGTCTCCGGATTGGATTATCACTGATTTCATAGCTGACTGGACGGTCGATGTTTCTCGTGAGTGTTCAATACCTTTGATCCCCTTCTCTGTGTTCAATGCTGCAACAAATTGCTTTTTTGGTCCTCCCAAATATCTCGTTGGTGAAGGCCGAAAAGAGCTGAGGGGAACACCGGAGAGTTTGACACACCCGCCGGAGTGGTTTAGCTTCGAATCTGCCGTGGCATTCCGTTCCTTTGAGGCTGTGGGATGCCATTATGGGTTCTATGGTGGGAATGCAACCGGGAGATCAGACGCTGAAAGAATCGCCAAAGTACTGCAAGGGAGTCGCCTTTGTTGTGTACGTAGTTGCATGGAGTTTGAAGGGGAATACATAGAGTTATATCAGAAAATCAGCGAGAAGCCAATGATACCAGTTGGAGTACTCCCACCAGAACGCGTTGAAAAGAAAAGAGTAAGTTTTGACAGGAACTGGCGCGAGGTTTTCAAATGGCTTGATGAACAAAATCCCAAGACAGTCGTTTTTGTAGGATTTGGAAGTGAGCATAAGTTCACGAAAGACCAGGTCTTCGAGATAGCCTTTGGGTTAGAGCTATCGGAACTTCCATTCTTATGGGCACTAAGAAAGCCCGACTGGGCTGTCGAAGACTCCGATGCACTACCATCAGGGTTCACGGAGAGGACACGCAGGAAAGGCATAGTAAGCCTCGGATGGGCACCACAATTGGAAATTCTAGCACACTCATCTATCGGAGGATCGCTGTTCCATTCAGGTTGGGGTTCAATCATAGAGACTCTGCAATATGGGCATAGCCTAGTTGTCCTACCGTTCATCATCGATCAAGGACTGAACGCGAGGCAGCTAGCAGCCAAAGGATTGGCCATAGAAGTGGAGAGAAAGGAAGACGGATCATTCACTAGGGAAGCCATGGCGAAGGCACTGAGAAAAGCTATGGTAGAAGAGGAAGGCCAGAAAATGAGGGATTGTGCCAGGAAAGCTGCAGCGATCTTCGGAGACCTGAAGCTCCACCAGGAGCATTACATTGGTAAGTTTGCTGCTTATTTGAGGAACGGATCCGGAAACAAAAAGAATGCTTGATCGGAGTCCATTAGTTAGTATAGCCAGTCCAAGGTGCAAGCGTCGGTTTTCCTATCAAATAATCCCCAAATATGTCCTTTGCTAAGTTCTACTATATATTATGTAAAAGATAAAATCATTGATGCTCTACTATGTATTATGTAAAAGATAAATCATTGATCTTAGACAGTGATTATGAACTACCTGATTGAAATGAATTTCAAGTATTCTAAGGAAACGCTTTCCGTCTAACCTAGTTCAATGACGAATGAGGATCGCCTCAAAGCTTAGTGTTCATAACTTCGTACCAGTAAAAAGAGCATGAAATCACAACAAACTTACGATCATAAACACGCTTGATATCTCGCTTTATCAATTCCATTTAGCAATTACACAAACATATAAGAATTGTTTGACATATTCATGATGTTACGATCCAATTATAAGGAATGAGAACCCACATCGAAAATATGTGATTCCCAATTTCCAATTTTTACTGTGCTTTAAGCTCCTCCTCTCATAGGATTAGTCTTCCGTGTGGACTCTCCCAATCCCATATCAATTGGATTATAGTCACTTTAATGTCTACATGTCATTTTGCGAACGGCATGTGCCACTTGCGTGAGTATGTGAACACTTTCCTGTGACCAGTGACCCCTCCCAAATTTCACTCTCGATTTCCATTGTCTTTGTTTCGTATCACACAGCATCAATAACATAGGGCTACTATCTTTCAACACAAAAAGTTTGGATCTCGGAATCAATCGAATGAAATGCAAATGTGTTACTTCGATTCGAGGAGCAAAATCGAATAAGACTACTTGGGAGTTGCGACCTAGAGAAGAAGAGGTGCCCGAGATCGTTCCTCACTACAAATCCCGCTTCGCTTCATCGCAACGTCATTGAATGAATCGCCGGCCTCTGGAAGTGGCTCCAAACCCTAATCGGAAGGGAACGGCGAATCACGGTAACGCTTGAACAGTACACGAGGACGTTAGTTTCTCTCCGTGTGTATTTCACTTTTTAAAATTCTATTTTTAAGGGGTTATTTAGTTATTATTGTTCCTTCCTTGTCAATTTTTTGATTTTTTTTTTCAAAAAAGTTATTATTAGATCATTTGCTACAGTTCATATATTGAAATTAATAATTTTAATTTTTTACAACTCCATATATATATATAAAGATAAAGATGCATATAGTGATTAATGCTACAAATATTTTTACAATAAAAGATCCAAAATTATATTTTTTTTCAAAATCAATCTTAAAAACATAAATAATCATCTTTTTCAAAATATTAAATTTTAATCTAATTTTCATAATCATTATCCTTCTCTCGCTCTCCCCTCCCACACCACCACCACTCTTCCTCTCACTCTCCCTCACCATCGTCGGCTATCGTGACTACCACTGTTGTGATTTCAATTTCAAATCCAAACCCTAAATCGAATTCCCAAATTTAATCCCCAAAATTCGACCTCAATTTCATCCCTAAATTGCACATCCCAAGCATGTTCTTGATCATGGTTCAAACTGTTGATTTTCTTGTGCCATGTTGCTTCAAGAATCTGATACCTGTGCTCAAATCCAAGCGCCCTTTTGAATAAATAATCGGAAAGCATTCATTTTTCTTACAATCAAATCATCTCTGAGTGTTCTCCCAAATGGGTTTTGCAATGCCCAAATCAGTGATTTTTTATACTTCATCAATCAACTTTTCTGAGCGTAAGAAATATGCCCTGTTTGTAAAAATTATATGTTTCAATTAGTCAAATAATATTTTTTGTTTTGCTTCAAACATGAAATCAAATCAATGCCAGGGATCGATCATCGAAACTCTTGCAAACAACAATTCTTTCCCTCTCAAGCATTTCGTCGAACACATTCCGTATAACGACCAAATTCCCGCTATCAAGCGTTTCGTCGAGTACTCCTCTCTCACACATGCAAATCTTGAATGGAAAACACAACCTGAGACGATCATTTCTCGACAATTCCAATTGCTGATGAAAAGCCATCAGCCATAACATTAGCAATCTTAAACTCAAACTAGTAAACCCTCACCGCAGGGACGCGATGGTGGTGATCGGAGGTGGTGGTCGACGACGGAAGTGTGGTGGTGGTCGGCCGTAAAGGAGTGTTGGTGATGGAGGGAGAAGAAGAGGAGGACGACTACAACTATGAATTAAAGCTAAAAATAAATAATTAAAAAAAATGGATATTTAAGATTATAACATGAAATATTTAATATCATCATTTCATTGATGATCTTATTTTAATCTTAACGTCTTATTTTCCTCTATTAAAATTATCACTTGTTTTTCATAATAAGAATAATAAATTTCATTGGACAAAAAAATTGATAATGATAAAAGTTTTGATTCATGATCCATAGAAATCGTATAACAATAACAAACAGAAATAGATAAGATATAAGATATTATAATGAAAATTATGTTAATTCGAATTTCAAAAAATAAATTATATCTCAAGATTTTCCAAAAAATGAGAAAAAAATCTTAAAAGTTTTTGTTTCGCTATAAAAAGGACTGTTATGTAAACCCTGATCAACTAACCAAATAACTTCATACCGCCTTTTTTCTCTCACCAGTTGCGATTTGCTTCTGGTTGAGAGGATTAAGGCTTGTTTGTTTATTCTTTTGTTTATTTGTTAATTAATCTGATCTAACCATGGCATCCGATGACGACATGATGATGGACAGCTGGGGCGATTACGACTACAGTGATGACGGCGACAATTACGACTTCTACCTTGACGGCGATGATGATGCATTGGATTGTAACCTTGAGGAGAAGGTTGATGAGCTCGTAGAAGATCGCATGGAGGTTGAATATCTTACACAATTGACAATAGTTCCATCATTTTTAACTCACATAATTGTTTCGATTGATGATGTTTGAAGTTTTGGATGAGTGGTATATATAAAACATAGTTTATTAATATGTAACGTCATGTCACGAAAAGGAGAGATTTTGATCTTTTCCCTGTATTACGCAATGGCTAACAATTGGATATGACAACACTCAACTGATTTTGATCTTTTCCCGTATTAACCAGTGGCTAACAATTGGACCAGTGGCTAACAATTGGATATGGCAACTCGTTGAGTGTCGAGCTATTTTGTGGTGGTGAGTTCGTCAACGAAAGCTGATTTAAAAGGTCCTTTAGATTTGTGGGTTATTCGGTTGACCAAAAATAAATCATTCGGGCTTTCTTTAAAGAACAACTGGATATGGCATGATCGAATTGATGTTGTTGATGCTACTTAGTGTACAAACCTGATCGTTCATTAGTCATGACAATCACCTAATCCTTTTCGAGTTAACTCAGTATGGCTATGGTTATCGACAAGGATTTTTCTGTTAGGGTTATGGGATGTAGTTTTATCACTTATGATGTAAAGTAACTTTCTTAGAAGTACATCAAAATTAAACGGGAATAGCAGTGTTTTTTGTGATTGAACTTCTTGGTATGTTGTTGTGTTTGTGTTGGCTTGAATTTTTTTTTTCCGAGTCCTCTTATGAAGCGATATTTGGTCATATCAAACAGTATGTGAATGGCTCCATCAACTAATCTGACTAAAGATTGCATTTTTATCAGTATATCTACTCGCTTCCTTACTATTTTCTTTCTCCTTTATTACAGAAACATTACACCCTCTTGAGTGGAGCGGACATCCGTGAATGCCAAGAGGAGGATATAAATACAGTATGTTCCATCCACTCCATTTCAACCGCGGAAGCTGGGCGACTTCTTGTGCATTATAAATGGTATGATGTTGGCTCTTCTTGGTTGTCTTGTAGTTTTCGTTGGGTGTTTAACTGCACTCCAGTTCATTAACCAAAATCGTGTCAATGTAGTCACTGTGTAATCATTGCTCACTTAAAAAGAGTCTCTGTTTCCTCTTAATGAAAGAAAGAAACTTTGAGTGCTCGCTCCTTGTGGAGGAATCAATCACTCTTGGGTGCGAGTGATGAGATTTAGTTACAAGGCATGATTTAGTGACAAGTCCCAACTAAAGTGTAAAAGTTTTACGAGTTATGCTTTTAGAGTAGAAAGCAACTACTATCATCTGCTACACTTGATACAAAGTTTGGTTTCTACTTGAGCTTCTTCTTTTTGACAGAATCTATGTGATGCAATCATTTTCATAAAAGAAGATCTAGTGAGCCGTCTAGATCCCTCCTATCCAAAACGCCTTGGGAAGTGTCTAGGCACCAAGATGTCTCTTTTACTCAAATGTTTCTTCGTAGTGTTGGCTGTACATAACGTTTATGTGCATTATATGAATTAGCTCGCTCTTGATACCTGTGTTTAATCTTAACTTTTTGGTATCTTTCTTCTTTACTGCAGGAATGTCACTCGTGTCCATGACGAATGGTTTGCGGATGAAGAGAAAATAAGAAACGATGTTGGTTTACTGAGAAAGCCAATAGTATCACATGATCAGGCTGAAAAAGTAAGAGATCTGTTTTGGACTCTAGAAATTATCTATTCACATTTTTTATTAGATAATTTCATGTCTCATTTAACTAATCACAGTTGAAATGCGGAATATGCTTCGATGATTATCTAGCCGATGGGCTTGTTGGAGCTTGTTGTGGTCATCTATTTTGTTCTACATGTTGGGAAGGTTAGGTACTCACTGTATTTCCTGTGATGCATTTCGGTGTCTCTCTCCCTTCTTGCTTAATGTCTAGTTTCTGGAATTTTATCAAAGGACAAATTACTTCTTATATTTCATTATTGTACTTTACGAACTTGCGTTAAGATAAGAGTTGATCTTGCTTTTATGCAGTTTTGACTTCCCGATCCACTTCGCTATACTTATGTTTTAGTTGAGACATCAAATGCAATTCACACTGCCTTTTTTTTTTTTTTTTTCAAATTTTAGTTTGGTGAATCTGTATTTGACCTGCATTCTTACTATCCATATTTACAGGATATATTAGTATGTCTATCAGTGATGGCCCTGGATGCTTGCTGTTGAGATGTCCTGAGCCATCTTGCTGTGCTGCCGTTTGTGAAGACCTGGTTATTCAAATAGTTTCCGAAGAAGATAGGGAGAAGTTCTCTCGGTTTTTTGTCAGATCTTACATTGAAAACAAAAAGAAGGCAAACATGGCCCCCATATTTAATTCAGTCACTAATTTGTTTAGCTTTTTTCTCTTATTTTGTCCTCTGTTATAAGCTCCTAATCCTAGAATGTTATGCTACTTGTAGACTAAGTGGTGTCCCGCTCCTGGATGTGATCATGCTGTGGCAAGCGATCTTGATACCAATGCTTATGATGTTACATGCCTTTGCTCATATGGCTTTTGCTGGAATGTAAGTTCTAATCATGTTACTTTACGTTTGCATGCTTTCTATTTTTCATATCCAGAAATGTTCTAATCATCTGCAATTTGTCAGTACATTCTAACATCTAATAATAATTTGAACTATAGTGTTCAGAAGAAGCTCATCGACCTGTGGATTGCAGCACCGTGGCGAAGTGGATAACAAAGAACAGTTCAGAATCCGAAAACACAAACTGGTTAGATTATGAGGAATATGTTTAATTGCTTATATTCATTCCAATTTTAAGTCCCCTGATGAACATTCCCGATGTTCTGTGCGTTTAATCCTTTCTGCCATCTTTCATAAAGTAGAAGTTTGAATGATATGTGTTACATCCACGAGCAACGATGTGCCTACAGTTATAAATTTGGCACAGTGGTTGTTAATATTGCTTCAGGGTCGTATATGCTTTAATTTTAAGACGTGGTAAGTCTCATACTCATATGTCTATGGGTTGTGTTCAGCCAACAAATCAAAACTGAATTTGTTCTTCTCTTTTTTCCGCTGCCCCATGCTGAGAGGCTATAGAATAGAAATTGGTGGCCAATCGCATATGGCTATAAATTTTCTGTTTTGTCTGTGAAGTTCTTCTATGGTCTCTCTTTATTTCTTTCTCTTATGTCCTCGGTTCTGATTAGTTTATAATTTGCAGGATACTTGCTAACTCTAAGCCATGTCCAAAATGCCATCGACCGATTGAGAAGAACAAGGGTTGTATGCATATGACATGCACACCACCCTGCAAGTTTCAATTTTGTTGGT
Source organism: Drosera capensis (assembly GCA_001925005.1). NCBI lineage: Eukaryota > Viridiplantae > Streptophyta > Magnoliopsida > Caryophyllales > Droseraceae > Drosera > Drosera capensis. The sequence goes on along the minus strand of LIEC01012583.1, from coordinate 118,434 downwards.
AAGTTGTTATTTACACTTGTGAGAAGTGGAAATGTGGAATGTGGTAATCTTAGACTTTTCTTTGAAACTACTTCTATTTCGCTCCTTTTCGCACCCTGAATATTGAACGATTGTTTGCGACCTGCCATTGTTTTTTCAGGCTGTGTCTTGGTGAGTGGTCAAACCATGGTGCGGGAAATGGAGGGGCATGTAACGGTTATGGTGTCGAAAAGGAAAAGGGCAGGGTACTTGCTTGCCATAATTTCTCAAATTCCGACATTGATGTGATATGTATTTCATTCTAGCTTTCTCTCTTATAGTATAACGAGGCTGAGAACATAAGAGAGAGGGCAAAACAAGCAATAGAGAAATATACACATTACTATGAACGATGGGCAAGCAACGAATCGGTATGTGGTGCTTTCTTAGTGTTCAATTCTTCTTCTATGCAAGCTTTTGCTTAGAATATTATGTTCTATGCTTAACTCGATACCTGAATATCGGTTTAACAGTAACTTGGCAGTTAATGCAAATCCAAGAATATCTATAGTTGTTGATAAATTCTGTGTATTGAAGTATATAAAAGTATATGTAAAACATGTACAAGAGTCCCTTATTTACAGGACGTATAATTGAGAATATGCTACGGAATATGCTATTCCAACGGTCATATTATAACATCCCCTCAAACTCAAGGTGGTTCTAAAGAGATCAAATTGAGTTTGGATACAAGTGCATGGAACCGTCCTGATGGATGGGTCTTCGTGAAGAGATCGGCAGTCTGATCAACCATGCCACTAAAGAAAGTGAGAAAGGCTACCGAAGAAAGTGGTGTCGTACGAAATGACAATCAATCTCAATATGTTTCGTACGTTCATGAAAGACATCATTGTGCGTGATCTGAATAGCACTTTGACTATCACAATGGATAGGTGTGCTGGTGGAGAATGAAACACCCATATCGCCAAGAAGCCATTGTAACAATAATAGCTCAGCAGTGGCGTTAGGCAAAACACGATACTCAGATTCTGAATTGGAACGTAAAACAAGAGATTGTTTCTTGCAAAGTTAAGAAATAAGAGAGCTACCAAGGACGAAGCAGTAGTTTGTAGTATATCGTCGATTAGTAGGATCACCTGCCCAATCAGCATCGGAGAATGCATGCAGTTCTAAGGTCGAAGAGAATGAGAAGTGTAGACCGTGAAGATACTATCTTTCACGTAGCGTAAGATTCGAAGAATCGTAACAAAATGTGTAGACCGTGGTGATGTCATAAATTGACTCACCAAGTGAACAGCATATGATATATCTGGTCGAGTAAGTATATTAGACTTCCGACTAAATGATTGTATTGAAGTATATAAAAAGTATACGTAAAACATGTACAAGATTCCTCTATTTATAGGATATATAGTGAAGAATATGTTACGGAATATGCTATTCTAACGGTCATATTCCAATAGTTGTGACTCTTGTTTTCTTTGTGATATTTTCATGTGACATGAGTTCAAACTTGATTTGTTACTTAAATGAGAACAGACATCTGACCTAGTATGCGAATTTGTGGCCTTTTCCTAGCAGTCGAGGAAGAAAGCTCGAGCAGATTTGGGCAATGCGCAAACTCATAAGGTTAGCAGTTTCCTATTTTTGTATTTGAATTTCTTTTCAATACAATTAAGGAACATCCTAAAGGCAAAGCTAGATTAGTGGGGGAAAAAACTTTCTTTCTTTGTTTTTTGTTTATAGGTAAAATCTAACAACAGTTGTAAGGATTAACAGAGGAGCTCACCATCATGATTTTGTTCTCCAATAAGTGGTGTTGGAAGGCGCTCCTTAGAAATTCTGTTGGATGTTGTGCATATGATCCAATGAATGTAGCCAAATCCTGTGGGGTGCTTCTCTGGTAACTCGACTAACTTCATGCCATTAATTTTGTCGATTCTTGCAGTTGAAGAAGCTCACTGCTACATATGGCATACCTGCAACGGAACTGCAGTTTATAGTCGAAGCTTTGCAACAGGTTGGTTTTAATGGGTTTTCTTCCCAGTAGCATGCATCAAAGTCTCATCTGATTGCCTTTTCCAGTCGTTAACATCCTGTATGTGGCTTTTTTGAGAATGTGTTTAGTTAATGGCCAGTGGTCACTTACGGTGTATTCTATATCCTATATGATAGAGGAGTTGAGTTCCCTATTGAGAGCTTAAGCGAACTTTTTTTTAGAGAGTCAATGTCAAAGGCTTAGCAGTTGCTTTACCATCGTGTCAGTATTGACCAGGGCTTGAGCAAGTGCTTCAGGCGCTTTGACAATGCTGGTTCATGTGTACCTTAGCAATGAACTCGCCAGTCCCCCTTGCCTTATAAGCGAAAGGTCTATTTGATCCAATGAATGTAGCCAAATCCAATGAACTCGGCATGTCAATTCACAGTAACTTCAGGCCCGAGTTACTCATGGTATAGGCAGTTCAGTACCTGTAGCTTATCCATGCTTAGTTCGTTGAGATGTCACTGCTGTCATTTTTATCTAAGAAGTAAAAGAGTATATAGTATTGATCATATTGCCAAATTATCCCTTGTACTTACATGCTATATGTGTGCCTTTGTATGGCAGGTGATGGACTGTAGGCAAGTGCTGAAATGGACTTATGCATATGGGTACTATCTACCTGAAAATGAACTAGCAAAAAAACAATTCTTTCAATACTCGCAAGGTGGAGTTTCCTTTCTTCAGTTAGTGAAGAATAAGTATAGTAAAGAAAAACTGTATACTTTCAGCTATCTTACATTTTCTCTCTGTTGCAGGTGTCGCGGAGGCCACCCTAGAAAAGCTGCATCATTGTGCAGAAGTCGATCTAGAAAAATATGTTTCTGGCATAGAAGAGGAGAATCCAGATCGATATACTACATCCTGTCCTCGTACAGTTACTGCATACCCTTCCGTGGTAGAATTCCACGCACTCCGTTCGAAGTTGGTGGGACTTACCAGGTTCGTGTTTTCAGCCTTTGTTGCCTATGAGCTATATCTGTTCAGGAATACGAGTGTTGTATTTGTGAAGGGACCGTGAATGCGGTCAATTACACCTCTATCCCTATAGACGTGTCTCTAAGGTTTTGAACAACTTGGTGGTAAATCAAACTGAATGTTCCGTAATCGGGATATGGTCCGTACTCCAATCGCACCCAACTACATGCCGGAAGATCATCATTCATTCATCCTTTCCATTTTATGAAGGACTTTTTTTTTCTTTGTGTCTGTGGAGAAATTGTTGTCCGTGATGGTTTTACATCATGCAATGACCTCTCGGATGTTAAAAATGATGTTTGGTTTGATGCTTGTGAGGGTTGTATGTTATCAGTTCTCGAATATTCCAAAAAACCTTAAATATTCATGACGGAAAGCTGTATATTTGTCATGAGTGGTAGAGTAGCTTATTTATCAGAAGTCTTTACTCCATGAAAGTGCTCTGTATGGTCGACTTGTTTCATTGTTTTAGTTAGTTCCTGTTATTTTCAAAGTGATTATATACTTCACTTTGTGGTTTTTACGGGACTTATTCACTCAATTACATTTCTTGTGGTTCAATGCAGCGTGACTCGGTCACACTTTGAGAAATTAGTTAAAGATCTGGAGAATGGCTTGTCAGGTGTGTACCGCCAGGAACAGTGCGCAACATCAGAAAAACCGGACGATGGTAAAGGACAAAAAGAAAAAAGCGAGAAGAAGGAGTTGGGTTGCTTCGGATTCTGATGAAGAACGTTGGAGTTGTGATCGTTGCAACTATTCTAATCCAGACTCTGCTGGACATTGTCAGATGTGTTTTGATGGCAACTGACCATCCACCTTTCTCAAACTTTGCCGTGAAATGGACGAGCTGGGTTGCTGGAAGATTATTAGTTGTAGCGGTAATGGTATCACGAGTTTTAATCATTATTCACCCTTTAACCTCATTAGGATTTTGCTTGATAGAGCCCGAGGTTCCAGATTGTTTTACTTTGGGAAGAGCAGTGTGCATAACAGAGTTGATATTTATTTTGTCAATTCCAGTCGCAATTTTTCTTCTTGTTGTCATTTACATGCTCTTATTTATAGATAAATGTAGGTGGTATCAAATGTAGATGAGTCTAGCTTTTCTTGGCAAAATATAATTGAAGTTGTGGAGTAGAATTCGATCATTCTTTGAGTTGCATGGATCTATCCTTGAACAATCTGAAACTTAGTGCATTAAGCATGGCTTTTGAGTACTGGCGCGAAGCCATCTTCCAATCCATGCCCGTTCTCATCATCACCTTGAACTCTTCATAGCTTATTCGTCCATCCTGAGATAAGAAAAACCCCCAAGATAGCCCATGTCACATTCTTTGATCTGGAGAACAAGTAGCTCGACAAAGCGAAAAATCTGTCTGGTGATAAAGAGATGAGATCAAGAGGTGTTCTTGAGGCCACATCAAAGATTATGTCTCCAAGTCCAGATCAAAGATTATGTCATTCACCACCTGCTCGTTCTTGAGGCCATTCTCATCCTGAAAGAGCGCCTCTCTTAGTTCGTCGAACTCGATATAGCCACTGTTGTTCTTATCGAAGAACTTGAAGGCGTGAAGGAGATGTTCATTGCTTTCCATCCTCTTTGTGTGGATGGAATTCATCGCAGTCTGTTGTCCCATTTGCATCAATATCCGCCTTGTATCACCGCCAGGCCCGACATAAATATGATATGTCAGCACCTTGGAGGCAACTTTCTCAATAGCAAGACTGAAAAACAAATATTGGTGACAGAGCGATAAGCGAGAATGGTACTTACAGCATCGATGTCCATGCTTGAGCTCTTCGAAGGATAAGTTCCCGTTTTTATCAGTATCCATCATATAGAACAAGCTTCTGATCTTCTCCGCTTCCTGACTGGACAAATTAGCCGCTACCAGCTGTTCGATCATATAAACAGTCAGGTAAACCAAAGAATAGTGTTACCATATTCTAGACTATAACGTCTTACCCGTAGAACTTCCTTCTTGAACTTGTTCATCAAGTAGAACTACTTCATCCTGGTCATCACATTTTCTCCCAAGGGTACATCAGGGATCTTGTTTGCATTTTGTAACCATGGGTGCTCTTCATTCCATTCCATGAAAAGCAAAACCATTATCTTCGTAAGTCATTGAACCAGGACGGCTTAGTGGAACCGAATAGCAAGCTAGTTGGAACAAAACTTATACCAAGGACTTCCTTGAGAGTTAGCCGGCTGTAGGGATTTTGATCGAGCATACTCTTGACGAGATCCTTAGCTTCTTGAGAAACTCATGGCCAAGGATCTCTTTCGAAATCTATCACGCCTCTCACTATGGCGTGTGCTATTCCCTCTTTAGTTTCTGCAATATCGATAGCATATGTAGAGAACTTGAGTTTTAGGCTTTTAGACATCTCTGCTAAAAAAGAGTATTGCTGCCCTAGAGATTGGAAAAACAACCTGCCCAGAAAGGTGAAACGCCGCAGAGTAAGATATAAAGAATGACTCCAGCACTCCAGACATCAACTTCAGGACCATAGTTGCGTCGAAGGACTTCAGGAGCCATGTAGTATGGGCTCCCGATGATCTCACTGAAACGCTGACCTAAACCAATATCAGTGAAATTTTACACATGTAAGTTATCAATCCTATCAAACAGCTCCCCTCCCTCACACAGCTCCATTACAAGATACACCGCCTTGGCATCCTCATAAGCCCTCCTTAAACGCAACAATATTAGGATGCCACGGCAGCTGCTTCATGATCTCCACCTCCCGTCTCACATCCTCCACGTCGACCTCGTCCTCAGCTTCTCCTTTGAAATAGTCTTGTTGGGCCTATTGGGTTCACTTCCTATGTGGATGAAGCCCAAAGCCCAAACAAATGCAAGAGGCGGTGAAGGAAATCAGGTATTTATGGTCAAAATACTTAACCAAGTCGTAGAGATATACAAGGAGTATACATCCAGTTCTTCATTCTGAACGGTTGGATCGGCAAGACGAGGTCTGAGATGTGAGTTATTGTTTCGACAGTGCCTCAGGTTTTTGAGGTTGTTTATCTTCTTGTTTTGTATTTGCAAGTCTTGTTGTCTTGTTGTTTTGGCTGACTGTTTGCACGTTTGTATGCACTTGATTGTGTACGTTTTGTACACTGATTTGATCATAGTGGAGCTGATTCATTGGTCTTGACGACTAGTGGTTTTTACCCTTGATTTTGAGGGGTTTTCCACGTTAAAAATCTTGGTGTTTGTGTCATTATTTTTCTATCATATATTTGTTGAGTTGCTTCTATCAGTCTCTTGCAAGTGGGGGATTGAGTCCGCTACCTCATATTCCCAACAAGTTTTGCACGTGAAGCTCTCCCCCGTCTCAATCTTTGTGCACTGGTACTTGATCCCAAACTCCCCTCTCTCAAGCTCCCTCCCGAATGTTTACTTGTCCTTGATGTTGGCCTTGACGTCCTTCAAGACGGTGAATGGATGGCGGGAGAGGGCCGGGATGGTGCTTTGCTGCGGCTTCCTGGGGATGCGGTGAGGGTTGGCCCTGGCTTTCCTCAGGCGAGCTGCATTCGCGGGGTTTGAGATGCAGCCTCCCATTTTCTCGATGAGGGAGCTTGCGGGCCCTTTCGTATTGCGATTACCGTTTGATTGATCGGATCTTCATTGAGAGAAGGGGAGAGAGGGGAAATGGGAAAGGAAGTTTTGAGGCTTTGAGGTGAAACCGTTATTGGTTTTAAAAAGCTGTTAGGGGTTTGGTTGGTTGCCTTTTTTAAGGGGTACGAGAAAAAATGGAAGATTAGGATACTCTTAAATTCACTTTTTCTTGGACAAATATAAACCAAATAATTCGAAGGATGAACTTGTTACGCTTGTAGGACACTCGGGTCATAAAAATCTTGGTCATCGATTCACGTCTCAACAAAAACACTATCTGGCTTGATTTGTAATGCAAGATTGCTTATGACTTCTTTTTTGTAGGCTTGTTGCAAGCGAGAGGCTTTGACTGCGACACTACACTTTATAGTAATCATATGGTATCAGGAGAACTGGTCTTGTAGAACAAGTTCATACTTCATATCATTGCCTCCGTGACTAGCACGTTGGAGAGATTTTCTTACCCTCGTATACTCAAGAACAAGTCCTTGATTGTTACATGGTCATTCATTCTTCTAGTAGCTGCCTTCGACTTGCCAATCTATAAACTTAATCAAACCGCCTCTCGTTTTCGACATGAACAAAGTCAACAAATCAAGGCTATATTCGCACAAGCCATCACAGTCGAAGTTTATGAGCGAATACATAGTCGTTGTACCGGTTTCTGAACTCCTCCTTCAATCCTTCCCCCATAGGGGCCTTATCGGCCATCGATTCTTTGCTTGAAATTGGAACCGTTTTCTATCAAAGATACCCTTCTATCCTATTGCTATTGTTCTTGTATTGCGCTGTCGCCTAATCGTATTATCTCGAGCCTAGTTTGTGTCTTTTTTCAATATTTACTCTCTTATTTCAGTAGTTTTATGGTTTGAGTTTTCAGTTTCTGCAATTCAGAATACTGCGTTTCTCAGCTTCATAGTCCAACGTCAATTTCCTGAGCTAAGGATCGTGTTGATCTTGGCCAAAAGAAAGAGACTAGATGGCTCTTACAAGATCAAGGTCCTTCATCGAAAGTGCGGATATTCCATCATCTGGTTCGAGCAAAAGACCGAGGAAAGATAGCGCGGGATTGAATCAAGATGCGCCTTCACTTAGATCAAAAGTTGGAAAACTTAGTCCCATCCGTGTGAAGGAGGATGCAGTCGGGCAAGAAGATGTTGCTATCGACCAAGGGCAAGCCAAGAAAGTTAAGCGAAAAGATACCTCTTCGTCTAAGATACCTTTCTTTACAGTTCATGATCAAAGAGTCATCAATTTGTTTGATGGCTCACGAGTGAATCCTATAGAGGAGGCAATCTTAGTTCTTGATGTAGACGACGAGGCCTTCTTTGAGAAATATGAGTATGAAGCTGACGTTGTGGAGGCGTGGCTGGTTGATTCGGTTGAAAACAAAGCTGCTCCAACACCTGTTAGCGTTTCTGATACTGAATCAACAGCATCATCATCTGTTTGCGACTCTGAAGCGATGGAAACATGGGTCATTTCCCTTATCGACCTTGATGATGACGATTCTAAGTGGATCTCAGATGCTGAATCACAGTGGGAGGAGATCAAATCCAATTTCCCAAGCCCCACTGAAAAGGTAAACCGCGATGATGAAGGATCTAAGGCCAAGATGGCATCCGAGCTCCTTTCTGTCTCCGCAGAATGGGCTCAGTCAGAATTCAATGAGCCGCTTCTCTGGCCATCTGACGAGAACTGTACTTGGGACTCTGAGTGGGATTCATTCACTCAGTCGCCTCGCAAGAATATATCTGGACTTGGACAACAAAAGGAAGAATCGAAGGAGTCTACCGAGTCTGTTAGACTAAGGCTGCAATGCAGAAGGAAAGAGTCAAAAGATGGTAGCAGAAAGAGAAGAATTCTGCTTGTTTCGGGTGTAAGCAGAGCGAAGCTGACGGAGTTCAAACGTGGGCGTCACAAAAATGCTGTTGCTAGGAAGATCAAATCGGTGCTTTCGATTGTTGGTAAGTTGGATGCTAAATATAAGAGCATGGCTCGTGCAGCTGCTACAGACGAGTCCAGTGACATGGATCACGACGTAGATTCTTGTTCAACTCCTGTTACTGCAAGGCCCTCTTCATTGTACTGGGACATGTTCAAGACAGGTATGCCTCATTTTCTCTTCATGCTTGGAGATTGGAAAGCATACTTGCACCACATTCATATCAATACTACTGAATTTTCAAGCTGCTTCATTCCAGCAGAGACATAGTCGCATAATTGTGATATAAATGCCCTTCATTATGTTTGATTCAATTAGGAAAAAAACCGCTAAAACTATTTATGGTGCATCACACAGGCATTGATGTCTCTCTGATCGACATCGAAGAGGAAGACTCCAAGTGGATTTCAGATGTATGTTCCGACTCAGAAGACATAACATCCAGCCCCCCGAGCTCCTTACTCGACTCGATAACAAACGAGAGCTCCCAAGATGAGTTCTCTTCTACTGAGCTTCTCACGATGCCTATAGATTGGGATGAAGTGGACTCCGAGGGGCCTTTGTTTTGGCCATTGGACAGCGTGAACTACCACTCCAGTTCATTGTTAGAGATATCGCCTCGCAAGGCTGCCGATTCTGATTCTACTGAAGCAGCAGCAGAGTCTAAAAAACCAAAGAGTAATGAGGGTAAGAAGAGGACTCTTCTACTATTATCTAATTTAAGCGCATCAAAGATGATTGAGTTCAAGCGCGGACATAGAAAAAGTGCCGATGGAAGAACGATGAAGGCCATGCGCTTGAGTTTTGGGGCATCAGAAGCTGAAGTGGCCGTCAACCAAGGACCTAAGGAATCCTCGAAAGACGGCCTTCCCTCAGCCTCATAACGACTTGGAGTTGACATTACGTCAGCCCTCGGTTAGCTGCGGAGCAACAAGGTGTTTGTGCCGAGTTCGGTTTGGGAATATATAGTTGAGCCTTGAGGAAAAGATACAACTTATACTGGCATTTAAGAAGAAAAAAACATGGAGAAAATAGAAAATTTGAGTTAGGGGGTCAAGGAAAAAATACGACTTGGTGTCGTTTGGTTGTGTGTTAAACTTGTTCCGCTTCGAATAAGAATAAAGAGTGACAACATATGTCGCCTTTATTGCATTTTTGTATTATGGTACAGGATTCTACCAGCAACCATAGAAGCCACCGAGATTAGAGATCGAAACATTGGTCATCTCAAAATTAATGGAGACACCAGTAAGAAATTTTCTTGTGTCCAACAATTGAATAAACTTCCACTTCGAATCAGTATTGCTAAGTGATGATATCAATCACTACTAGTACGTGATAGGAAACCTGACCTGAAAATTGATTGAATGACGGTTCTCAGCCGTGGAACTCACAAACGACGGCACCAATCTGTACCCAAGATTGCAGCAATCATGAACCAAAATTCATGAGAAAATCCAAAAAAAATAAAAATTCATGAAACCTTGAAACAGAACACAAAAGGTTTGCATAACACAATTTGATGGAATGGATCACAGTAAAGGGTTGAGCTGATTCAACCATTATCGGAGATAGTCAGAAGTAGCAGCAGCATATATGAAAGAATTGACAGACCACCAATTAATAATCAAACCAACAAACTCAGTCCAGTCGGGCTGCTTACAAACATTTCACTACAACGTAGTTCATTCCATTCCAAAGTTGCTCTTACGCTAAAATTCCCCATGTACCTGAAATCGCCCAGCAGATACAAATCCTATGCTCAATTTTTTTTACACAAATCGAATCAAACAAAAAAATTAATACATACAAAATGGGAATGTAAAACAAGACAAATGTGGCAGCAGTTCCACGTACCCACTACTCTCGCTTTGCTGCGACTGTTCCTCTATATGCAGATTCCTTAACAGGGCAACAGGGAAAAAGGAACAGAGATTTCCAAGATGATGTGATAATTGTAGGTACCTCGAGAGGTTAATACAATTGAGATCACTTCCGCAGATTATATCACGAGGAAAGCTGGAACCCTCCTGTAGGCTTTGGTCTCCTCCAACCCTGACAAACATGGTAACATCAGGTTGAGACAGTTTTGCAAGAGTCCCAACAATGTTTCAGATTTACAGCAAAAGATCCATCTTTAATAAAGTGAAAAGCAACTAGTAGAACATCTTGATGAAGCTGAGCATCTTGGTTGTTCTATATTTAACATGTCATGAAAAAGCATGAAGGAAGTTGGAAAAGTTCAAAACAGCAAAGGCCAGGCCGTTGTTTTCATTCTACATCTGGAAAAGAGGAGAAGGCAAGATGACATCAAGAACTTACAAATGCAGCATAGTACACAAAGGTCAGTCCTGCTAGCGCAACAAAAGCAATTTGGAACACATTATACCTGGAAAAAAATGTTGAGTCAGTTAAGTCAAATTAATGCAATCACAACATTACAAAATTGCTCATACAAGAAGAGGATGGCTCACTTGTACAAATATTTGATTCCACGCAGAGATTGCAGGGTGTGGCCAAATATTTCTTCAGCAGCAGTAGCTTGAGCATAGTACGCAAAAGCAGTGGCACAGAACTGTATCACACTGAAATGATAGCAAAAGTTAGTATTCGAGCCCAAAATTAGACTAAAACAACCACAAACTAATCGAGCAATAAAATTAAGCTGTTTGGAGCCCTGGGACCATGAAACTCATGATTTAACCTCAGGTCCTAAGCACTGTCAGTAAAATGTGAAAATATGGAGCCGAAAAAATAGGATACATCAGTCATTGGAAAAAAGTAAGAGCTTTTGGCTACAAAACATGGGCGCCATCAAAAAAAAAAAGGAAAGAAAGAAAGAAAAAACCAGGAAAACAGAGACAGAATAATACAAAGAACTACAACCAGAGCTGCAAAATTAGCCAAGCACACTGAAGATACCAAAAAATAGCATGACTCTGAAAGAAAGAAAAGTAATATTTCCCACCAAAATAAATATTATAAAAAGAGGTCATATATTGCTCTGGCATGAATATATGTGATCAGTACAGCATCAATATTGACTAAAAAGGAAACGGAAGAATGCGGGCTGAGTAGCAAAACCTGATAGAGCAAAGTAGAATGAGCCCCACATTAAACAGGAAGGAGTTCATCAGGGTGGCTCCCCACCTGCAAACATGTCATATGTATTGCTCCGCGCACACTGATTGAAATTTCAACATCCACTCAAAACAAGCCATAACCAGTTGGGAAAATTATATACTTCATTGGGTGGATTGTGATGAAAACTAATCGTAACCCAAGCATCGTCGCCCCAGCAACAACAGCAACCAGAAGGTAGAAGCAGAAGAATGCAAATGCTGCAGTACCAAGAAGACCTGTCAAATCGCACAGTAAGCATAAAAGTTACAATTAGTACAAAGACTTCCAGGAAATTAAAAAAAATCAGTTGACTAAACCAGAAATAAAGTACCCCAAACATTGTCCAGCTTGATGAAGACCCAATTCAAGAAAGGAGAAACAGGTGGCTTGATCATCAGATATATCACAATGTGTGCAATCAACCTATTGAAAGAAAACAAAATTTGGTTAAAATAACATCTCCAGTCCAAAACTTATAATCGACTACATGAATGTGCTTCCACCATGTTTATCACAGGAGAGTACATATATCAGTTCATATGGTCGATACAATAAGACTTAAAGAAAACAACTTGGGCTTGGGGTGGCGATACAGCTTTTATAGTTCTTTTTTTCTTGACAAATCAGACAAAATTAATAGAAGCGGTGGTCAGTTTACGAGTTTTATACAAGCAGAATGCTGAAGGGGGGGGGGGGGAATAATTTTTACTCATCATACCACGATGAGGCAGAACCCACAGCCTTGTGCAAGCACAGAAAATTGGCTCAAAATTAACAGCAAAATGCAAATCAAAGGTCAATACATACCCCAATATCCCTAAGATGAGTTTGCCAAGGTATCCAAGAACAGTTAGTGCCCAAGCAGTTTCTGCCTGTAAAATAAGAAAATAACACAAAATGAAATGACATGCCCAGGGGCACGCAAACAGATTAAACAGTGCAGGGTACCCAATATTCCCACCTTTTCACCTTGAGGATACATCTCTTCCAAAGCCACCACATCTTGTTCTAGTAGCAGTAACTCCTACAAGTCACAAATGCACTGCTCTCATTCTCCAGAAGTAGCAAATCAAGACAGGCAACAATTCAGAAGACTGCAAATTAATAGTTCTTGTGTAGCAATTAGCAATAGTATCCTTTTCCGTTTGTGTGTTACATGCTGATGACAGTACAAAGAGGGCACCTATTTGCCTTTCCAAATTAGCCAAAAATGAAAAGTATAAACCAAAATCATAATGGAACGACCTTAAGGTTGAAAAACATTGCATACCTTTTCCACAGCTTTTACATTCTTGCGCCATTTTCTTCCCCTGTTACCAGCCTTTTCCTCCTGGCGAAGTTCATTAGCAGCCTTTTTCAATTCCCGTGCCTTTTTTTCCAAACTCAGTTGCTTCCTGAAACATACAGTAAAATCACATAACTTAGTGATAGAAAGCATGCAATTTTGCTTCAGATATCAATAGGAAATCTATCAAAGCAAGTAAGTCGGAACAAACAAAGCACCTTGATGTACTGTGAACGTGTGATTACAGCCTTTGGACTTCTGATGAAAGAAAATATAAGCCCCAGAGGGAGACAAGCAATGCCAACACCACCAAATATCTGGATAAATAAGAACATAGAACTGTCACAGAAAGAAATGTCAACAGCTCCAACCACTATCATACTCCCATATCTCATTTTTGGCATCCTACTGGATCCGTACAGGGCTACATGAGTGACACGAGTCCGGGCATTTCACCTCAAGATACCCCAAAAGCTCTTAATCATATGGGATCTCAAGAAACAATTCACAAATTCAAGCTGCAGCTAGCTGTATAAATATCCACAGAACTACAAGTGCCCCCCAAGAAACAGTGAAACTTGACAACTCTGGAAGAATGAATAATACCGTAAACAGCACTGATCCCAAAATGGTAGCAAGAGCAACGACATATTCTGGAAAAGTAGCCCGCATCGACCATGTGGTTTGTGATGAAGCATTCGCAAGAAATGCAGAACACTGAAATCAAACAAGGCAATGAAAAGAGCAAGTTAGTGGACATTATACAAACCTACACATCTTTTTGGACATTATAAGAGATGTATCTATCTGAGAACAATTATTTTCCACAAACCTGCTTTGCACCTCCAATGCATTGCTGGCCACTAGAAAAGTCCCATGTGCTCGGGAAGGATGTAGTGCTAGAAGAAAGATGCATAACAGTGAAGTCTACTTTTCCCGCAACCCCTAAGGACACAGGAAAAATCAAATTGAAGTCAAAAGACAATGGCAAGAACTCATGCTGAAGCACACTAGTGCCAGAGAGCAGTAAGTAGAGCCGAAAAAGCCATTGCATCAAGCATAATACTACATATGACACGAAGTCTAAACCTGTTTACTAAGAAAGGCAGCTTACAAGCTTGCAAGCTAAATTCAAAGATATGTGATCCCCTAACACCACCCCAACCCCCACAACAAACAAGCTCAAGCTCGAAATCAAGAGTCAAAATAACCATGACCCGAATATCCGCCTGTTTCTCAGACGCCATAATATTATTTCACCACTTGATAAACAACTAGCACACTTTGAAATTGTTTTAAGGTACCAATAATGAAACAGGTGTCATCAAATGACCAAAAATTTTCTCATCCTCCAACTAGTCAATACAGCAGATGTAAACCACTACTGCATTAAGAATGACAAAGAACAAGCATCAGGTTCAAATGATTGAACAGGAAAAAGGGGCAAGAAAGGAAGCTTCTAACCCAGCAATCCAAACCGAAAAATAAGACTCCTAAACTTTTAATATGAAGCATAACAACAAATGATAGACAAACCATATAAAATGCCGAGCGCAAGGGCACAGACAATAGCCGTCACAACCACCCAACACAATGCACCCCTAATCCTCTTGGTAACAGTCCTGCACTCAAAATTCCACATCAGTCAGATAATGAAAAGCTCTTGAACGAGCAAATTTCACAAACAGAAACACATCATCTGTCACGATATGCACGTATTATTGTACTTTTTACCACAAACTTCAACTTTTCATAGATCCTCAAAAGGCTATAAGAAACTAGGATGATTGCCGTTAGTTCACTACTTATAATTCTACAACCCTTTTTCATTTGGCCATTGGTTCAGGGCCAAGAACGAATGCACATGTTATCACAACACATTATTTGTATTCCTTCTATCTCGAAACTTGTGGCAGAGTTAATTATTCTCCACGCTATCAGAGCAAAGGTAACTATAGTTAGTTCGCGGTCCTTTAATTTAAAAAACCCTAATTATTTCACACATTATTTCAAATGGTTCATTGTATTAACCTCATATCATCCCAGATAAGGATCTGTACGCTACGATAACAAACAATATTCCAATGCACTCAATCCTAGGCAATTTGATTGAGTTCTCTCCTCAACATAGTATCGCAGTCAGCTCAGGAGTGCTAATGCTGCGACACCATTCATCTAGCACTTCTATAAGATCGATCATTCCAATGTCGAAATTTCATCTCCCACAAACCACTGTTGAGTTTTTTCGGTAACTAGTTGCGGAATACTGAGAACCTAACAAGAGACGGTGCTATTGTGTTGGAAGTTAGAGAAACAACCACAATGACACAGACACAAGATTTAACGTGGAAAACCCTCCCAAGTTGGAGAGTAAAAAACCACGGGACGCACACCGACAAACTGCACTATATCAGCAAACAAGTACAATTGTTCTTCTCAAGTTTTAGACGTAAAACTTGAGGCATACACAAGAAGTAGTAATGAAATCCCAATTACACTCAAAACCTACTTCTCGACAAGTGCAAGCGGTGTCTCTGGAATTTTCAGCTTGAAAGCTGAAACCTGTTTTTTCACCGGAAAAACTGAAAACCTGCTCTGCCACCGAAAAACTGAAAAACTGAGACCTGTTTTTGAAGCTTACTGAAAAACACTGAAGCTTGCTTTGAAGCTTACTGAAAACCTGAAACT
Organism: Drosera capensis; assembly: GCA_001925005.1. Classification (NCBI taxonomy): domain Eukaryota; kingdom Viridiplantae; phylum Streptophyta; class Magnoliopsida; order Caryophyllales; family Droseraceae; genus Drosera; species Drosera capensis. Next base: position 102,763 of record LIEC01012583.1, on the reverse strand, counting down.
TCGGCTCTGGAAGCTGAAAAACAACTCCGTTCTCCGCCTCTGTAGGCTCCGACTATGTAAGCTCCACCTCTGTAAGCTTCGCCTATGAAAGCTCCACCTCTGTAAGCTCCTCCTCTGGAAAGCTTTGCCTCTGGAAAGCTTCGCCTCTGAAAACTTGCAGTGAAGCTGCTCTCCGCCTGAAACTTGTAGCGAAGCTGCACTCACCTCTCCTCTTGTTTTTTTTTTTTTTTTTTTTTTGTGTCACACACAGCCGGCTCAACGATGATAGAAGAGAATAAAACTTGGACACGGCTCTTCACTCTGGACAAAAGAAAACAGCGCAGCAAAAAACAAAAGAGAAATCCAGGTGTTGCTCAGAGACTGCTCAAAAAACAAATATTGGTCAAAGTGTTTTTCTTCTTCTTGGGCTGGACCTTTTCCAGGCCCAACAGCCACATGGCAAACAAATCAACACACCAAACCCTAACCCCGCCATCACATACTTATCCTGATCCCCTTCGTAATAAAACATCGCGAACGGAATCACGAACAACACCAGCGCCGCATCAACAATATACACGACCATCCATAGATCCTTCATCGGCAACGTCAAATTACACGCTCCGTTATATATAGCGTGGCTACAGGCCTGGCGGTTGGCGACGTCGGCCGGGAGCATGAGGATGGAGATGATGGAGACAGAGAGGCCCAAAACGACGACGAATTTGGGGAAGTATGCTTGACTGACGTCGTCGGGGTGCTGGTAGTTGACGAGGAGGTACACGTTGAAGATGAACACCAGGACGCATACGATCGCGGCTACGATGATTAGGGCTAGGTTGAAGTCTCCCATCGTTAAGGGTTTGGGTTTTGATTTGGGGTGGAATTGAATTGGGATCGATTAGGGGTGATGAAATGGTGGAAATGGGGTGTTCTTTTGTTTGATTTTGATGTTGGAGGGAGAGGAGTTCAGGTGATGCGCTGGTATTTCATTTTGGTTTCAATTTCAGCTGTTTGACACTTTAGACTTTTGAGAGTGGTTTTTTGCTTTGTATGTGGGATTTGATTTGGTGCTTTAGAGCTTGTTCCGTACTCGGTATTAAAATATAAAAAATAATTTATTAAAATATAAACAATATATGGATTTACGTGATTTGTGTGCAATTTATGGTAGTGAGATGAGAAAAATGGTATGTATATTATAACACATGGTGATTTTGTTATTTTTTTATCTAATAAGATTATTAAATATGATATCTTGTATATATTTTAGAACAGTTCAAATAAACAAGTGTTATTTATATTATGAAACGAAGAGAGTATTTTTTTCATCTCATTTAAATTACACAATTAATATATTATTCAATATATATTTTAAGAAGTTTTATTATTAGTCTTAATGATGTAATAAAATTACATCATTGGTGTAGCATCGTAACACATAACATAAACTATCATTATTATTTTTTGATAATTTTATATAAAACGATATATGATCGTCTCGCGGACGATTCATAACATGAATAACATTATTTGAGATAGGTTAATGTTGTAATTTGAAAGCGACAGAGGTAGTATTATTTTTTTTCTATTTTTTTGTTTTAGTAGCTGATAAACCAGGAATGCTTGTTTCTTATTAGGGAGAGCCTGTTTGGTATCTAAACTAAACTGTTTTTAGTATAAAAGTATAAAGGGAATCTTGAATGTTGTATTCAGATCAAACACGAAGCATAAAATGAAAAATCCTTTTACTTTCTATTTCTGCTTCATCCATTTGAGAAATAAAAACCAATACAAAACACTTCTGCTTTATTACTTAATGAAACGAAAAATAAAAACAAAAACAAAAACATATCAAACAAGATTTTATTAAAAAAACGATCTAATTTTTTCCCTTTGCAAGAGATATGAATATGATTATTGATTAGGATGGATTGAATTCCTTGGATTATTTGGTATTACTGTTCAAAACTTTGAAAATCAAAACTAATAATAAAGAAAATAACAAAAAAAATCACTTTATAAAGTAAAATGAGTTTTGATCAATGGGGCTTTGAATACTGTTATCAAATAAAACCAAGAAAGAAATTAATTTTTATTTATTTATTTTTTTTTTTGTTTCATTCGTTTCAAATATAGAAAACAAAACCACATTTTTGTTCATCAACTAATTAAACAAAAATAGAAAAATAAAAACATATATGATATCAAAAAAGATTTAATGATGTGAATATGATTACTCCCTCCATCCTAATATTATTACATCGTTTCCCTGATGTTGTTGTCCAATTTGTTTGCTAACATTTTCTTAAAAAGGATTGTGTTTCTTTGTCAACAGGGCATAATTGTCCTTGACTCATTTTTCCTCCAAGTTGCCCTTATTTGTGGGGTTTGAATTTGTTCATTCGATGAGAAAGGACAAAATTGTCAATTTGTTTGAAATCAAAAACACTCCTAAACTTACGTATCAAATCAAGACGTTGCAGTAATATTAAACGGGAGGGATTATAATGGATTGATATCAATAATCCATTGATCCAACGAGTCAGTTGCATGTAACGTTGTCGTTGAGTCTAATTACGATGCCCAAAACCAGAAGCGTTGTCGTGTGTGAATTTCTACACCCTTCGAACAAGTGGAGAGGTTCTCTCTACGAAGCGAGGGATCTAAAAACTTGAGTGAATTCAACTTTTCCCGCACATCAGTCGGTGTTCGAAATCTCGAGCCTAGCACACTACCGTGTGGTCCCCTTTGGCGCCCCTCCAATTTCAATTTCCAAATCGGCACCGCACCGCCGCGGTCTTCTGCGCTATTCATTTAACCTACCCTCAACCACGCGCATCCCTCCGCCGCCGGGGTTACCGGAGAGATGGCGACCGCCTCCGAGGACGAATCCGTCCCTTGTCGGATCGATGAGGAAGACGAGTCGCTGAAGGTTGAATCGGATGTGGAGTTGTTGAAGAGGACGTGGCAGAACGAGAAAGGGGCGCCTGACATCCTCGAGTATCAGTCCACGTTGGTGCGCAGATCCAGCCAGCGGATCCATCACATGGTTTTTATTCTCTTTTACCTTTTCTTTTTTAATTATTTGTCTGCAAATTTGGGGATCTCGGAATGTGAGGTTTTGTTGTTGTTTTGCCACTTTTCTCTGTGGTGTTATGCCAATTTGGGGATCCATCACATAGATTTGCAGTTTTGGTTAATTGGATGTTTCGTGGGATGGATTTACTATGAACTCGAGTTGATGCTAGGAGATTCATGTTTTTAAAATTGGTATTATAACCCTTCTTAGGTAAATGTCATTCATGGGGTGAAGTGTGACTAATTCACTGAACCTTGGCATTCAAGTTCTAGTTATATAATTAGGGATTGCAGGATTCGAACTTGTGTGAGTACACGTGAAACAATATGATCAGTACTAGCTAACAATGCTTCTGTGATGGAGGCCTTATCTGTTGTTGGTGTGGTGTACCAATCGAGTGATGAGGATCTGTAAGGCATATGGGGCAAAAAACAAAAGGTTGAGCCTTTATTGAAAACCCATGTCTTTTGCTGTTGGATCTTGGAACTCTGGTCATGTTTAAGAAACCAAGTGGGTTGGAGGTTGCATTTTAGGCATAGTTATACTTTATCCGTGTATAGTTGCTGAGAATATTGTCATTCTAAATAATGTAGTCGGTAATATGATGATAATCATGTGATTTTGTCCATTGTCTTTACTGGACACCCCTTTGTCTCAGGATTTTCTGTAGTTCAAATTTCCTAGTGTACTTAGTTCCATTCAGAGATCCTAGGTTATTTGCTGATGAGTTGGAGAATAAATCCCAAAAAAAAAAAAAAAAAAAAAAATATTGGCATTCCAAATAAGTAGCTCCTGTATTAGTTGGAGACAGTTTGCTTAAGGAAGGTTGTCATCAGCAAGATATAACTTAATTGTCTGTGACTGGCTCCCTAATGCTAAATCACATGAAACTTAGCTTTCTACTGTTATATATTCATGTATTAATTCCAACTTAAAGGGACTGGGGAGACTCAATAGCATTGAGCTTGACTTGAGCATTGTCCTGGTCCTCTTCGCTTCTTCTTGCTAGTGTTTATTTATGAATTAATGCCTAATAACACCACCTTTTTCCGTATTCATTTTGCTGGCCATGGAATGCAATCCCGGACATAATACGTTTGTGTGAAGAATTGTATGATTTGTATACATGAGTTCTTCTAATGGCCCATATCACAGTTTGCCCTGCCTGTGCTATATGGTTGTGACTTTTCCTGTCAATTTTGCAATTGGCATTTGTCTCGATATAAATTTTGCTTTTCTGCTGATTCGGACTCATTTCAGGAAGATCTTATTGTGGAACTTACTAAAAGGGGTGATGATCCTCTCATTGTATCTATTTATCAAATGGATTTAGATAGGGCTCAGTTCCTATTAAGATCATATCTTCGAATCCGCCTCCAAAAGGTACAGCATCTTTTACACTCTCCAGTTTCAGCTGAAATATTACTCTACATCAAGCCTTCAATGAACTTTTACTGCAGATTGAGGCTGCCATGCTTCATATTGCGATGACTGATCTTTGGAATCGCCTGTCACGACAGGAACAAAATTTTGCTCAAAGTTGAAGCATGGGATTTTGTATAGCTTATGAATTTTCAAAGATGATAGCGAGAACTTCTGTCAGTGCCAATTCTCCACGAAATTAATTTTGTTGCCTCTTATACAGGTGTATTGAGGATATGGGGAGCCACATGGACAAGTCTGTTCTGTCAAAATTGCCTAGTGGTTATCAATCCAATCTAAAACAATCCAATGCAAGCGATGAAGATGATATGGGTACTGATTTGTTTTTTGTAAGATGGACATATCAGTGCCTAAATTTCTCCTTGAAGAACCCATAATGACTTGGCTGAATCGGCAACACAATAATCGGTAGATTGAGTAGTGAAGCAGCTGTTTGGTGAATTGAGTGGTTGGTCGCATGATTTACAATGAATCATCATGTACTGTGCTATTTTAACCCTGGCCCTATATGTGCAGTGCAGCAACTAAAACTGCAAAGACAAACTGTCACGCCTGCTAATAGTGTGCAAATCTGCATTGATGTTTGGTTTCTTCTGTTCAAGTAATGTGGAAGCACTAAATTTCATTTTTCTTCTGTTCTTTTGTTGTAGTACCTGAACCAAATCTGAGTACCTTTGTTTTCTGCAAGAGCCAGAACTCCATCGGAGCTATCCCACTCGATGACAGGCAAGTCATCCACCCTCTTTCTTTTCCACTTATCTTCAATTTTTTTTAATTGTAGTTCAATTCATCTTAATGTGCTAACGCATCCGATTTCTGTGGGGCCTTGACAGTGGGGATGAGATTGTAGACCTGATTGCAGGTGAGTTGTATGTTCTACGGTACAAGTCAATAAAACCAAATGTAGAAAGAGGTCAGATTAATCTTGTTTGAGCTCTTTCTGTGATTGGGTGGCAGAGGACACAAGTTATAGATTCTGGATACCAAACAATTTTGTTATTTGAATTAAATACTAATATAATTCTTTTCATTATGGCTTTTTTCTTTGTTTCTTTGTCAAGAGATAGGAACTCTCATTGTTCAGAGTATTTGTCAAAAACTGTACTTCAGCTCTGTTTGCAACGGCAGATTATAACGGATTAGTCACCCCAAATAACCATGCTACCAGTTTAGCAGAGCTTGATCAACAGCGGTTTTTTTTTTATGGTCCTGTTAGGATGCACAATCTACCACTTCGTTTTCAACCCAAAAAAATTTAATTTATAAGTTACAATCCAATCAAATGTAGAAACTATTAATACGTTGTTGTAATCATAGAAAACCTTTTAACAGATGTAACTATAATAAAGCTGACTATAATAGAGAAAATAGCACAATAAATCTAAGACTTTAAACCATGGTACTTAGGAATCGTCATCTTCGATTTCTCTTATCGTGCCTTCAACTATGTTTAGGATTCATATCAAGTTTCGTCATTCACCTCATGAAGAATCACGACAAGAGTAGCTACGAAGGCACGATCAACTTTTGGACTCACGGTTACTTCATAAGTATCCTCAACCATAGCCTCCGGAAACCTGAAAACCTTCTTCATCTGCAAAGTTCAGATTGATACCATCATTTGCACTTTATCTATACAAAACTGTTGTGTTTTTTCCTGTGAAATCAAGCTCAGGCGGAGTTAAATTTAGGATATAGAGGCATACCTGGGCAATGACAGTAGTGTCGTCGCCAAGGTCTATGGTGCAACTTAAACCAAGAAATGATTCTATGATGCGGTGATTAGGGAAACTTTCTTGGGTATTCCATTGCAGAAACACATGCAGTTCAGTCGAGACTTGAAACACAGACGACTTCTGAACCCTGAATATCATGTCCCTCGAGTCTGAGCTTTCTCCCATGAATACTTCCCATCTGTTATATGCTGAGAAAACCTGTTCCATCATAATAAACAAATCAATACTTAAATTACCATTAACTCATCGTCAAACTTATCGAAATAGATGGTACATTATGCTAGTTCGTTGTCGCCGCTCAATAAAACACTGAATTTTTGTAAACCATCTTGTAAAGCGAATGTTATCAGTGACTGTTAAAAGAAAAAGAATAGCTATACAATGCCGATAAGAGGAACCTTGCGACAGATGGTGACAAGGGGAAAGCCAGGGGCATCATAGAGAACACGGTCGTGACCTAGGTTCATGAACGGAGCCTTGACGGTGAATTCAAGATTATCAGTCACATTGAAGTACCGATCCGTGAGAGAAAGCTTTTTGATGATAACTGAGTTTCGAGGGATACTGCTTCACGAATCGTGATCCAACAACGTCCACGGGAGATGAGGGACTGTGAAGGATCAGCTGGGGATCCTCCAAGGAAAATATCCGCTTCAATGCCTCTAGAAATCCGCACATGACTTTGTATGGAGGGAGAATAAGTTCATTTGAGTTGCTTCAACTAACAATCCTGGTAGCGATTAAATACAAGCAAAATTAGCGACAAAGATGTAATTTGTCTAAAGATGAGATACAATGCTGGACATGTATCAATCTCGTTATAATGATAAATTATGTGGGACTTTATGATAAGATAATGATTCATATCTAACGTGAATATGAAAGGATTTAGGTTGCACGTTAAAAACATACTGCGTATTACTTTTTGATAACACAAAAACGGAGTAAACTGAAACCCATTAAGGCAAGGATATTGTTCAACCAATAGACCCGAAAAGTATCAAAAGATTACTTCAAAGAGATTGTAGTGTGAGATAAGACACATTTTAAAAGTGATCACATTTGTTCTACCACGTATAAAAGAGAGAGAAAAATTTATATTCATTTATTTTAAATAAATTACAATATATTTACTTAATATGATTATTAAGGAGTGTGTTGTTTTTTTTTTTTTTCCTAAGTACCCTTGAATGTATGTAAGTGTGGGATGAGTAGAATTGTGAATGGGTGAAAAAAAATTTTAAAAAAAAATTGATGTGATATAGAATAGATGTATTTTAAATTTTTGATTATTTTAAAATTAACAATTATAAAAGTGTTGTAATTTATATAAAATATTTATTAATATATTATAACTTATGTGAAACAAAATGAGTATTTTTCAAAATCTTTCCACCAATGAAAAACTTACGTTCAAGCTTAAATTAATTTTACCAACTTCAACTTCGATATATGTTGTACACGACCACAAACAATTTTAAAACAGAAATTATTCAAAAACAAAAACAACGTTTCCCCTGAGACGGCCGGCAAAACTGCGTGTATTCAACGTTAACAATTACCCCCTTCCCCACACACGCTCTTTCTCATGGGAGGACTGAGACTAAAGCAGAGATTTCCCCTCACTGCTCCCCGGCCGCCGCCGATTACCCATCTCCCAATTCTCCCACACCCACGCTTCCCTTCCCCGATCGGATCCTCGATTCACAGCCACGGAAGTGGAAAGGCGGATCGAGGAAATAGGGTTAGGGTTAGGTCGGGTTTCGGAGTGCGAAGCTGTGATGAATGATCTATGGGGATGGGTGAGTTCGCTCTTGCTGTGTGTGTTGAAGGGTGTGGTAGCAGCCTGATGTCTGATTGGCATGGTAGACCGAAGTTGGTCGAAATCGGGGAAATTAGGGTTTCCACGATTCGATCGGCGATCGGTTTGCTACTTGCCTGAAATCTATCATGCTGGTTGTTGCTCGCCCTTTTGTTGTGCGGCTTGATCGGAGACTTAGATCGGAGCGTGCTGAGATGGCGTCGTGGTTGCTCTGATTGTGGGGATTGGTAGGAGCGATGATTTCAATGGAGCAATTGAGATGAATAGAGAAGGGAAATCTCCCGCGGTGAAATTTGGTATTGTTCCAGCAAACTTTGATTGTGAATTGATTGTGGTATGATTTTTGTTTGTATGTGAGGCGATGATGACTTAGATGAACTGATTATTTGGCAAGTTGATCATTTGGGTAGTATGAAAGCAATGTTCTTGATGGGGAATGAATTGAGGGTCTTTTGATCTTGATTCATGTTGCAAGATTCTATTGGTGATTGTTCGATATCACGGTTGCCTGGAACACTGCTTTTCCAAATTATTATACCCATAATCACTTGTCTGTCGGAGCCTCTAGTACAAAGCAAATAGATTTTACCGAATAGATTTCTTATGCTCATCAAATTAATTGGTTTGTTGCCTTCATTGGCTTGATTGAGCTTGAGCGAAAAAGATGTGTCGAATTTGAAGGATTCATTTTTACTATATTTTTTGAACATGATTATTCTCAATCGGAATTGTCAAAACATACGGATTTGTTGGATATCTAGATTTTATACAATTTGTTAGATTTTACTCGCTTTTCGAGTTTGATCAGCTTTTACATGATAGACATGCTGGTCAAAAATAGGTTTTAAACGGATCAATTTTTCGGATTTGAACGAGTTTTTTTTGTGTCACTGTCGGGTTTTTGATTATATGAATGACTTCCATGGACTGATTTGGAATGAATAGAGGAAAAAAGGCATCCGGTGACGGAAATAAGTATTCTTCCTACAAACTCTGATTGTAGTATATGTTTGTGTTTGTGTATATGAGGTAATGAGGACTGACATGATTTAACTATATGACAAGTTGATCATTTGGGTTAGCACAAAAGCAGTGTTCATGCTGGATATGATATAATTTTTGTTGCGAAATTCCGTTCTTGGTGATGTCTAATATCAAGGTTACTTAGAACACTGCTTTCCCCAATTATTATATCCTTGATCACCTGTCTATCAGAGCCTCTGCTCGAACCAAATATATTGGGCTAAACTAAATAGATTTCGCATGCTTGTCATTATAGTTGGTTTGGTTTCTTCATTGGCTTGATACTAGTAATTTTTTTCGGGTTTGAAAGATTTTTTTCTAATTCATTTGCTGCATTTTTTGAAATTCTTTCGGATTTGATCGGATGGATTTGTTGGATTTCTAGGTTTTGTGCACTTTGTTGAATTTTACCCGTTTTTCGAAGTTGATCGGTTTTTACATGATAGATATGCTGGTCAAAACCAGATTTTAAACTTAATCAGTTTGTCTGATTTGACTGAGTTGTTGGTCGCAATCGGGTTTGGATTAGATCGATGATTTCCATGGACCGATTTGGGATTGATAGAGGAAAAGTGCCATCCAGCCATGGAAAAGTATTGTCCCTACAAACTCTGATTGTGGTTTATGATTGTGTGTATATGTGGCGATGATGACTTACATGAACTGATTATTTGGCAAGTTGATCTTTTGGGTTAGCATAAAGCAGTGTTCATCATGAGTGCCATGGGAGGGTTTGAGGGTCTTTTGATCATGACTTATGTTATGAAATTCTCTCATTGATGGCGATTGTACCATATCAAGGTTACACTGCTTTCCTGATTGTTATATCAATGATCACTTGCTTGTCGGAGCCTCTGGCACAAACCTCATAGATTTGGCTGAATAGCTTTTTGATATTTGTCAGATTATTTCGGTTGTAAAAAGTGATCTGTGGGGGTGGGTGGGTTCGGTCTTGTCGTGTGTATGGTAGCAGCCTGTTGTCTGATTGGCATGGTAGATCGAGAGCTGTCGAAATTAGGGAAACTAGGATTTCCGATGTCGATGCAGCGATCGGTTTGCTTTTTGCCTGTAGTCGATGATGTTGGTTGTTGCTCGCTCTTTTGCCGTGCGGCTTGATTGGAGACTCGGATCGGAGCGTGCGGAGATGGCGTTGTGGTTACTCTGATTGTGGGGTTTGGTTAGAGATGATTTTTCGATGGACTGGTTGGAAACGTTTAGGAACGAAAATTCTCGCGTGATGAAATTCGATATTGTTTGTATAACCTCCCTCTGACTCTAGATTGATTGTGGTATATGTTTGTGTTTATGTATGAGGCGATGATGACTTAGATGAACTGATTATTTTGATAAATTGATCGTTGGGGTTAACATAAAAGCAATGTTCATGATGGGGGGAATGAATTTGAGGGTCTTTTGACCATGATTTATGTTGCGAAATTGTATTGGTGATTGTTTGACATCAAGGTTAATTTGAACATCGCTTTTCCTAATTATTATACCATGATCACTTATCTTTCAGAGCCTCTAGCACAAACCAAATAGATTTGGACGAATTGATTTCTTATGCTCGTCATGTTAGTTGGTTAGTTGTCTTCGATGGCTTGATCAAGTTTGATTGTAAAGGTATGTCGGTTTTAAAGGAGCTTTTTCATTCATTTACTGCATTTTTTAAATATCACTGTTTTTGGTCTGAATTGCCAATACCCTATTGGATTCGATCGGATGGATTTCTAGATTTTGTGCACTTTGTTAGATTGCTTTTGGAATTGGATCGGCTTTTACATGATAGACGTTGGTCAAAATCGGGTTTTAAACTTAATCAGTTTGTTGGATGTGACTGAGTTGTTGGTCATAAACGAGTTTTGATTAGATAGGTGATTTTCATGGATGGATTCGAGTTGTATAGAGGAAAAAAGCTATGCAGCGACGGAAATCAGTATTGTGCACACAAACTCTATTTGTTGTATATGTTTTGTGTGTTAATGAGGCGATGACTTGCATGATCTGATTATTTGGCAAGTTGATCATTTGGTTTAGCATGAAAGCATGAAAGCAGTGTTCATGTTTGGCATGGGAGTAAATTGAGGGTCTTTTGACCCTGATTTATGATGCGAAATTCTCATTGTTGGCGATGTGTTCGGTATCAAGGCTACTTAAAACACTGCTTTCACCGTTTGTTATTCCCATGATCACTTGCTTGTCAAAGCCTCTAGCACAAACCAAATAGATTTGGCCGAATAAATTTTTTGAACTTGACTGTTCTCAAAGGGAATTGCCAAAACTCTATCGGATTTGATCTAATGGATTTGTTAGATTTCATGATTATATGCATTTTGTCGGATTTTATCCTTTTTTTGAACTTGATCAGCTTTTACATGATAGACATGCTGGTGAAAACCTTAAACTGAATCAGTTTTTCGGATTTGAACAAGTTTTTTGTTGCAAGTGGGTTTTGATTATATCAATGATTTCCATGGACGTAGTCAGATTGAATAGAGGAAAGAAGAAATCCGATGACGGAAATCAGTATTCTTTCTATAAACTCTGATTGTGGTATATGTTTGTGCTTGTGTATATGAGACAATGATAACTTACATGATCTGATTATCTGACAAGTTGATCATTTGGGTTAGCATAAAAGCCTTGTTCATGCTTGGTATGGTATGATTTATGTTGTGAAATTCCGTTCTTGGTGATGTCTGATATCAAGGTTACTTAGAACACTGATTTCCCAATTATTATACCTTTGATCACTTGCCTGTTAGGGTCTCTACACAAACCAAATAGATTGGGCTGAACTGAAGAGTTTTGTCATGCCTGTCATATTAGTGGGTTTGGTTTCTTCATTGGGCTGAACTAGAAATTTTTTCTGTTTTAAAGGTTTTATTCTAATTCATCCTTTGCATTTTTTGAATTTGGTTGTTCTTGGTCAGATCTAGCCGGATGGATTTGTTGGATTTTACCCGCTTATTGACTTTGATCGGTTCTTACATGATAGACATGCCGGTCAAAACAACGTTTTAAACCGATTTAGTTTTTTAGATTTGAACGAGTTTTTGGTCACAAATGTGTTTTGATTATATCAATGATTTCCATGGATCAATTCGGAATGAATAGAGGAAAATTGACATCCGGTGATGGAAATCAGTATTGCTTCTACAAACCCTGATTTTGTTTGTGTTTGTGTATATTATTTCGCAAGTTGATCATTTGGGTAACCATAAAAGCGGTGTTCTTGCGGGGTATGATCTGATGAATGTTGTGATATTCTGTTCTTAGAGTTAGGGATGACCGTTATCAAAGTAACTTAGTACACTGCTTTCCCAATTATCATACCCTTGATCACTTGCCTGTCTTAGATTTGTCCTGCATTTCGGTTGCCTATATCTTTGTTCCTGCGGTTTTGAGTGTTTGATTTAAGTGATGATTTGGATTGATTGATTGGCAGTGTCCTGCGTGACTACTGGCATGAGAGTGATTTTAGGGTCTTTTGAACGCTAAGAAACGAAGTTTTCGCTGTTGGAAAATATTCTATTTCATTGCCAGTTAGAACACTGTTTTGTCCGTATGCTACATCCATGATTCATCACTTGCTTGGCAGAGTTTTCAACACAAACAAAATTTTTTGGCCAAATAGATGTTTCATGCTTGTCATATTAGTTTGTTAACTTCAATGTCTTGACATTAAAATTTTATTTCCGGTCGCTGCACTCTTTGTACTTGACTGTTCTCGGCCTTGATTTGTTGGATTATAGATTTTGTGCACTTTGCTACATTTGACCTGCTTTTTGGATTCGGTCAGCTTTTACGTGATATTCTTGTTGGATTGTAGTACATGTTAATGTGTGCAAATGAGGCAACGATGATGTACATGATTCGATTATTGGGCAAGTTAATCATTTGGTTTAGCATAGAGCAATGTTCTAGCATGAGTGGTATGAGAGTGATTTGAGGGTCTTTTAAACATGACTTATGCTACAAAATTATAGTTGTTGGCAATTGTAGTATGATGTCAAGGCTAACTGGAACACTACTTTTGCTATACTCGTGATCTCTTAACAATCAGAGCCTCAAACACAATCCAAATAGATTTGGCCGAGTAGATCTGTCCTGTGTGTCATAATAATTTGGTTTATGGCCCTCATTGGCTTGCTCGGGTTTGACTGAAAAAATTTGTCAGGTTTAACGGATTTTTTTGATTCATTTGTTGGGTCTTTTGGACTTTGACAGTTCTTGGCTTGACTTGTTGAACTCTATCCAATTCGACTGAATGGATTTGTTGAATTTCTAGATTTTGTATCATTTCTTAGATCTGGTCCTCTTTTTGGATTCGATGGCTGTGTTTCATATGTGGAAGTGATTTCGCTCTTGTTGCGGGTGTAGAAGGGTGTGGAACCGGTGTCCTATTGGCATGACATTGGTAGGATGTGAGTCAGAATGTCGGAAACTAGGACTTTGTTTCTGGTTTAGCGAAATTTGTTTTTTTTCCTGTCATTGATGACACCGTTTGTTGCTCACCCTTTTGCCGTGCAGCGTGATTGTCGCCACATATCTAAGCCTTTTGAGATGGCATCCTCTTTGATGGACTCATTGTGAACATACTTGAGTAGGAAATGTTTCAGGTGAGTGAAATAGGTATTGTTGTTTGTGTATATGAGGCTATGATGCCTGTCATCTGATTATTTGGCAAGTTGATCATTTGGATTGTATTGTATAAAAACAGTGTTCATGTCAGGCACAAGAGTGATTTGAGGGTCTCTTGAAGATTACCTTTTGAAGTTTCTCTTGTTGGCAATTGGGTCCCCCCCCCCCCCCCTTCTTTCTTCAAGGCCACTCAAAACACTGTGTTGCCTGTTTGTTCTAACCATGATCACTTGCCGCTCGGAACCTCGAGCACAAAGCAAATAAATTTGACCAAGTAGATCCGTCATATTAGTTGGGTTTGTGGTTATCACTGGCTTCATTGACTTTGTCCGAGTAAATTTTTCTGATCTAATGGAGTTGTCTATTCAATTTGATGCATGTTCATTGAGTTTGTGGTCAGGTACTGAGCGGATATATCGGGTTTGTTGGTATGCGCTACATTGGACTATATTCCTTTAGTTTTCATGTTGTATCTGAATCTTGCAGGGTTGGTAGATTTGTGGTATTATGTTTGATCAGTATGGATATGATGTGCGCCAATATTTGTTGATGCATATGAGGCTATGCCATGCTTCTCTTACGAAGTAATTCAATCGTGTTTTTTGGCTGGGGGTATAATAATAGTCCCTTATATGAATGCATTCTGTGTTTCACTGAAAGACTAGCTTATGTATTTTTTCCTCTCCGCAACTGTTTTCTTTCAATGGCCATGACCGCTGCTGACCCTGTGAGCAATGATCACTTTCATGGCGTATGATGATCAGAATCATGATGAAGCCAACTTCTATGTTAATTCAAATGTACCCATCCGTCGTGAAATATTTTAGCTTGAAGAAACGTCTCATATTTATAGTATATTTTGAGGTCGTACTCTTGATGTTAGAGAGCACTGTTGCTTATTCGGTGGTGGTTTGCTTCTTGCTTACAGTTGATAACGCCCGTTATTGCTCATCCTTTTGATGTGCAGCTAGATCCTAGCTGCAGATTAAAGCCTAAGAAGATGATATCCTAGTTTCTCCGATTCCTAGTCTTCAGTTATAGTAATGATGATTTCGATGGAGTGAGAAAAGGGAATCTCTGACAAAGGACATCGGTATTGTTCCCATAAACTCTGATAGTAGTATATGTTTATCAATGTATATGAGGCGATATGATTTTCATGATCTGATTATTTTGTAAGTTGATCATCTTGGCAAGCATACTGGAAGTGTTGTGGTCTGACTGGCATGAGAGCGAGGGTCCTTTGACCGTGACTTATGTTATGAAATTGCATTGCCATTTGTTATGCCCATGATCACTACTTGTCTGTCGGAGCCTCCAGCACAAACCTCTAGAATTGTCCCGTTTGGTCGATTAGATTTGTCACGCTTGTCATACTAGTTGATTTGTTGCCTTCATTTTCTTGATCGGGTTTGACCGAAAAGATCTGTCTTGTTTAAAGGAGTTTTTTTTAATACATTTGCTGCTTTTTTTTGGACTTGTGTTCTCGACCTGAATTGTCAAAACTCTTAACAGATTTCATTGGATGGATTTGTTTATTTTTTTGTAATTTACAATGGTTTCTTAAATTTGATCCGCTCGTCGGATATGTTGTTGCCTTCACTATTTGTCTAGGTTCGACCGGTTTGATCAGTTGTTGGATTTGACCGGGCTTGATCAGATCGATTTTGTTGCTTTTAAGTGGATTTGTTGGATTTATCGGAATTGTTGAATTTGATTACCTTGTCGAATTTTATGTCAGATTATTTTATGAGTTTTGGCTACAAGTCGATTCGGTCATGTATTTGGCTAGGAGTATAGCACTAGGTTCTTGACATGGGACATCTAACTATTGTTGTTGGCGTATTGCTTGTTATGGACGTTGTTTCTTTTTCTGTCCGAGCCTCCAGCACAAACATACATATATTGCTGAAATTTGTCAAATTCGATTTGTCAGTTATATTTGCATCACGTTTTATATGAGTTGTCTTTGTAGTCGTCTTCTTCATTGGATTCATCTTGATTTATTAAACCCAGTTTGAACAAATCTGTCCCGGATTTATCCAATCCAAGTAGTCGCATGACACGATTTTTGTAACTTTTAAGTTCGCCGGATCGGATTGGAGTTGGACCTCACTAGACTCTGTCCTATTTGACCATGGATAGACTTGTCCGATAGGTTGGATTTGATGGAATGGGGTTCATTAGGTTCATTGTATTTTCCGTTTTGTCGTATTTGACTATGTTTGAACGGAGTTGTTATTTTTTTTACTATGTTCGATTGTTCTCATGGATTTCTTGGGTTATCAATTTTGTCAAACTTATCGCACTTGTTGGATTCATAAGATTTGACCCAGTTCCATTGGATTTGCCCGAATACATTTTGCAGCATACTGTGTGTTCAGGTTGAAGTTGCATAGATATGAATTTAGGTTTGAAAGATTGATGATCGTCATTCTCTGCCTATGAGGCAATTTTTTCATTCTCTGTCTATGAGGGAATTTTTTCATGCAGCGGCTAGGAGTTTAATAGCAGTGTCTTGCTCTATGGGCATCTGTGCATTCATTAGAAATATATTTCTAAATGTAATTGTTGGAGCAGTTTCCTTTCAAGAGACTCCTCAGGTTACTCACTGTTTTGTTATATATTCTGTTACCATTGTCAGAGTCTCTAGCATAAGTCACTCGCTGTTTCCTAGAGGACTAATGAGGCGATCAGGTTTTCATTCGTTGGACTTTCGAGCATGCAGGCAAATGGTCGTAATAATAGTGTTTTTTGAAAATGAACTTGAGGGTAGTTGGGTAAATAGGGTATGCCGCTAACAATGTGGCCAGTAACCCTTTTTGCAAGCCACTACTTCTATTCCTTGATGGCCGTAAATGGGTAAATGGAGATAGGATGTTGATATGCCACGCAAATCTTCTCTATTTGATTCCTGTTTCAGCAGATGCCTTTTGGAATTCCTTCTTGTGAAATTAAATAGTGAATAATTTGTGGAAAAGGGTATTATCCTAATTATAATGAGGCTCTGAAATTTTTTCAAGATGCCCTCCCTACCTGGGATGGAGAGGGAGGATAAAGTAGTGTCTTTCGAGGCAGAGACTAGAAGGCCGTTACTAGGCTGGAGAATTGTTTTACCAACAAATTTTCGAAGTAGATAGAAGATCAGAGATATTGTGTTTGTTTGGCAGATTATTTGTCAGGGATGTGAGTTATTTGTGATATCCATGCAGTATCTCGGACGAAGAAGACAGTGGTTGCCCACCATTCCAAGTCAAGAGCCTCCTATTCTCATCTTCTTGCCATTCCTTCGGTCAGTTAAAACAATAAACCACTGAGGTCCGATCGTACTAATTTATGCTATGCATTTCATCAAGTTTAGGTTACTGTAGGTTTTTTTTTTTTAAAAAAAAAGAAATCCCGAAAGATTTCCCTTTGGTCAACCGAATAACTCGTAAACCTGAAGAACCTTTTAAACCACCTTTCGCTGACGGACTCACCACCATAAAACAGCTTGACATCCAGTAGATTTGAACTCTTGACCTCATATGCACATTGGCCCTGTTGGTCCGGGCCGCTTGTCATGTGGGGTGGGGATGATTCCCCAGGTTACTGTAAGTTGCTTCTTAGTTATAAGCAGAACTTCAGGATTTGAAGTAGAAACTAACCAAGAGATTTGAGGGTTTTTTAATGATGTTTTGGCTTTTTTTTTTTTTTTTTTTTTTTTTTTTT